>BOSO01015637.1:0-37066 GCA_018403395.1 Gorsachius goisagi | reverse complement strand
AAATCCTCTGATAATAACAGATCTTACACTGCATCCAGACTTCACGCCGTCTCCACCTGCACAGATCATAGTGACTTTTGCCTGAGATCCCCACCAGTCGTTCTGGGAGCAGATCTTATGGCTGACCACCGGCATCATCACCTCCTGCAGTTGGTCCACGCTGGTGCCATCCACTAGCAGAGAAAGGGTGAGATTTTGGTCCAGGAGGTCCAGAGGTTGAGGAAGGAAGCCCACACCCTGCCTTGAGTGGCCTTACCTGCATGGTGGTCCTTCTGAAACCAGGAAGGACCCTCAATACTCCTCCTTCCCCCTTACTTACCACTAACCACCCCCCATCCAGTAATATAGCAGGGATAGCCATTGGGCAAAATTTCTCCTTGGGGTGGAAGTGCTCCCAGCTCAACGAACCCATTGTCATAGGCAGGAGAACTGAGGTGCAGCAGGGCAATGTCATCACTGAAATGGGATACAGATGAAAGACTCTTCACTGAAAATCCCGAATTAGTCATAAACCAGACATCCTCACCCATGTTTCGTCACTCATACAGGTCACTAGACTCTGGCATGATGATAGATGAGCACCTTGCAAACATCATTAATTAATCCTTATAGCTATCACAGGCAACAGGAGAAAATGAGCAATTAAGAGAAAAGAGGCCATGGTACAGACTGATAAGGGCTAACACTCCCCCAAAATCTCCTACTCCTTCGGAGGCACCCAACATCAGAGTGAATTTCAGCGGGCCCTGGGTGGACAGGAATGCCTCTGAGGGGGGATTTAAGACCATCCCTCAGCACAAGAAGGACATGGAACTGTTAGAGTGGGGTCAGAAGAGGCTACAAAAATGATCCGAGGGCTGGAGCCCCTCTCCTATGAGGACAGGCTTCTTCAGCCTGGAGAAGAGAAGGCTGCGGGGAGACCTGATTACGGCCTATAGGAAAGAGGGGGAAAATCTTTTTAGTAGGGCCAGCTGTAACAGGACAAGGGATCATGGTTTTAACTAAAACAGGTTAGGTTTAGACTGGATATAAGGAAGAAATTCTTTACAATGAGGGTGGTGAAACACTGGAATGGGTTGCCCAGAGAGGTGGTGGAGGCCCCATCCCTGGAAACATTCAAAGCCAGGTTGGACAGGGCTGTGAGCAACCTGATCTGGTTAAAGGTGTCCCTGTTCCTGCAGGTGGGTTGGACTAGATGACCTCTGGGGGTCCCTTCCAACCCAAAACATTCTATGATTCTATGATTTCTTTGTTGGCTTCCCTTCATCAGACGCAAACAGTGGTGTGACTGCTAGCAAGCCCCTGGCTCTGCTGTACATCCTGGGTCCATCTGCGAGGCCCATTTTTCCCCCATCTTGGGCAAAACAGGATTGGGGTCATCCACACAGACACTGCATAACACTTCCAAGAGAGGAGGCCATTTGGGAAGCCTCCACTGCATCATCTTCCAATGCTTCCCACACATCCAACCTCACTGGGAACTGGACTGAATATACGCATAAACACTAGCGGGGCAGGCTGCTAAGTACCATTCAACCATCTGACGATATTCAAAATAATTACCCATTGGCAATGTCATTGGGATTCCAGCCATCATGAATGAAGACCCTATCTACATCAATATAGTACTCGGTGCCATCCACCTTCAGGAGATCGTGCTCACCCAGAGCCACTCGGTAGGTTGCTCCTGGTGGCCTGAAAATGCATCACAGAATAGTTAATGTAAAAATTAGTCCCCACCACTAGCTTTGCAGTGCAATTCCTGCGCCACCGAGACCTTCCACCAACGTAATCATTTCTAAAGCACCTTCCACTGGAGGATTTTCCATGGACTGTAGCTAAATGGTCTTAGGAAATAGGCAGGTGCTACCTGAAGTTTGCTGGTGAAGCATCAGCTAATACAGTGCCGAGCTCAGTCTTGAACGAGAACGTTCATTTTGCATCTCTGCATCTAGCTGAAGCCAAGTGTGAAGGATCAGTTTGTTACACTTTGTTGTAAGTACACTCACTGAAGGCATGAGTAATTAAAGAGGAGCGTGTGCTTGTTGGCGTCACGCTGTATCGCTTAGGCATGCCGCAGGGCAACTTGTACAACATGGCCCGTCAGCGGCGAAACATGCCTTGCGCTCAATCTTTCCATCTCTGAGCAGGTTTCTCAGGATGCAAACCCCTTCAAAATGCTCACGTTCATGCAAATGTGCCTCCTCTTATGCAAATCAACAACCAGCTTGATTTCCACTCCCAGGAAGTTGGCAATTAATTTGTAAAATCAAGGCTAAAGCAAACAGAGTTCTCCAGTTCCCTTGACTAAGCGCGCTGAGAGATGTCCAGCTGCGCTTGGGACGGCATCCGTGGGGAGCTCAGAGGGTGAGAAGGGTCTGGCTCCTGCCTGCAGCAAGAATGAGGACCAGAACAGGAGTTTTAACGTTTTTTATCCTACTCACATTCTGAGGCAATGGGCTGCAGTCATGACCCATTTGGGGCTGATAAGGGTTCCACCACAGATGTGAGAGTAGTACCCTGGGTACTCAGCATAGGCAATCTGAAGCGACACCTGTATCAAACAACAACATATTTTACACCCAAGCCACGCCATGCCTCTGCAGAAGGCGTGCGTGGCTTTGGGCAGTGGAAGCTGTCATTTTCTCACTGTTTTTTTCAAGTATAAGGCTTTTATTCAAGTATAAGACACCAGCATTACCTGCCACTTCCAGCTGTTTGGTTGAGCCTCGTGGCCTCCAATTACTCGTCCTGTCAGCCCATCATCCTGAAGAGCATCCGTTAGGGGACTTCCAGAGATTGCCCCTAACCACACACACACACAAAAAAAGGAGTGCAATTTGTCGTGTGGATTCCTAATGAACATCAGTCATTGCAGGCTACTGCCAGCGACAAATTTGTGCCGTGCAGGGCAGCCAGCCAAGCAAGTCTGAAAGATCAAGTGATTGAGGCTTCCACACAGTGACACTGTGCTCGCTCGCCATCCTGGAGGGTGTCTTTAGAGCCTCCATGGTTGAGAACTACAGGCTTCAAGATGCAAAGCTCTCACATAAATTGCTTTCTGTTTCCCAGAGTCTCTACAACCCCAACTGCCAGGTGGTTGTGCACCAAACTAAATCCCCTTTTTTGAGGGGGGTGTAGGTTTTCCCTCCGTCAGAGCACAAAACAGATCTTTCCCATGGAGATCTTGTTCCCTCAGTAGAGAAAACCCCTTCCAGCCAGAATAATTGAGTCCACATAAGGGTTTGCCCTAGCAGAGTACTGCAGAGAAAAAAAAAAAGGATATGCTCCAATCTGCAGCATTTAGTCAGAGGTTGAGAGGTTCACCCTTTCCCAGCTCAAATACTTCAATTGCAACTTACCCAGGCAACTAAGAAGAACTAGATACTGAAGCATCTTTAATGAAGTGGTAGCACTTTTCGAAGAAAAAATCTTTTTATACTAAAAATATCTGATAAGAAGCTGTGGCTAAAATTTGTGATTAATACAATTTATGTCAACTCATAACTCATTAAACTGGTCAAAAGTGTTCTCCCTGTGGAAAAAAAGGGGGAGCAGCGACCTGTTCAAGGTAGAGCCCAAGGTTACACAAACATCTCCACACTGCATAGTTCCCACGGGGCCATGAAGCAGAAAAAAAACCCTGATAAATTTGGAGAGCTCTCAGATCAGGTCAAAACCAAACCAATGCAAACCCAAGCTCAACAAGCCAACACTTCAGAACAGAAATTGTTAATGCACATGTTGTGTTCCCTTGACAGAAATTTATAGAATCATAGAATTGTTTAGGTTGGAAAAGACCTTTAAGATCATCAAGGCCAACCGTTACCCTAACCCTGACATCCCACCACTGAACAATGTCCCTAAGCACCTCGTCTGCCCCGCTTTTAAATACCTCCAGGGATAGGGACTCGACCCCTTGCCTGGGCAGCCCATTCCAGTGCTTGACAACCCTTTCGGTGAAAAAATTTTTCCTGATGTCCAACCTGAACCTGCCCTGGCACAACTTGAGGCCGTTTCCCCTCATCCTATTGCCCGTTACCTGGGAGCAGAGACCGACCCCCACCTCACTGCCCCCTCCTGTCAGGCAGTTATAGACGGCGTTGTTATCTGTCAGTCCAGCTGTCTGCTACCCCATGTAACATGAATTCACCTTTGTCAACTAGATCAAAAGAGCAATAGCAAGTAGGGAGAAGCAGTGATGGTGGTTCAATCTTGGCTGAACCTGTTAAACCAACCTTGGCTGGACATGCTGACCCTTTTTTAGGATCTTTTTCTGCTCCCTCTTTCCTGCAGAACGAGTTTTCCTCTGCCTGCTCCAAAATGTTGGCTCTCAGTGGCAGGAGGGCAGGTAGGGAGCTGGGCTATGGCCAGCGGGGAAAAAAGGGAATGGTGCAGCTGGCAAAGACATGTGCTGTGTTTGAGGAATAGAAAAAGTCCCAGACTCACAGAATGGTTCAGGTTGGCACGGACCTCTGGAGATCATCTGGTCTAGCCCCCATGCTCAGCTGTTTGCCCAGGACCATGTCCAGATGGCTTTTGAATGTCTCCAAGGATGGAGACTTTGTGACCTCCCTGGGCAATCTGTGCCAGTGCTCAGGCACCCTCACAGTAGAAAAGTGTTTCCTGATGTTCAGAGGGAACCTCCTGTGTTTCAGTTGGTGCCCACGGCCTCTGGTCCTGTCACTGGGCACCACTGGAAAGAGCCTGGCTCTCTTTCACACCCTCCCTTCAGATGTTTATATGCATTGATGAGATCCTCCCTGAGCCTTCCTTTCTCCAGGCTGGACAGTCCCAGCTCTCTCAGCTTTTCCTCATGCGAGAGGTGCTCCAGTCCCTTCATCGTCTCTGTGGCCCTTTACTGGACTCTCTCCAGTATGCCCATGTGTCGCCTGTACTGGGGAGCCCAGAACTGGACCCAGTACTCCAGATGTGGCCCCACCAGTGCAGAGGGGTGTGATCACCCTCCTCAACCTGCTGGCCATGCTTTACCTAATGCAGCTCATGGTACCATTTGCCTTCTTTGCCACAAAGGCACATTGCTGGCTCGTGTTCAACTTGGTGTCTGCCAGGACCCCCAGATCCTCTTCTTCCATGCTGCTTTCCAGCAGCTTGGGATAGGCAGTAGGTAGGGGAGGCACCAGGCAATATTGCTAAGAACTGCATCCCATCTTTGACAGTGGCCTTCATACAGCAGTTCAGAAGAAAATGTAGAAGCCTTTATAACAGATAACCTTGTTCTAGGGGGAAGCATGTTTTGCTTTTTTTACATCCCCATTAATTGCAGGCCCCCAACCATTTTATACTTGTCGACCATGATGATTTATATCCCTGCAATGGTTTAAGGCACCTATCTAGGAGCGTGGCAGATGCACAGGTTCTTCAGTTAAATGTGAAATACAGCCCTGCTTTACATATCTAGTGAGGAAGAAAACAAGAAATGCTGGTGGAAACCCAGAGACTTGTTTCCATGATGAAAGGAAATCCCTTTGGGACACACAGGCCATCAACAGGCGGGCAGTAAAACTCACCTTGAACTTTAACTGCAGCCAGAGACTCATTGTCAAGTGAAAAAGGAAGAGTTAAGGAAACAAACTGGAGAAGATAGCAAGGTTTATCCACCCAGGTATGCTAATGGGGTCCACTGTCCATGGAATGGGTACGGTAGGACCAGGGCCTTTTCCGTATCGTCCCAACAGTCCTCTTCAACAAATCCTTTATTGGAAGCCATAAAAAGTTCAGTGTGATATTTCAGCACTGAGACCGTCTTTAAGTCATTGAACACTTTTCCCCCCTTACATCATAGATCATTTTTAGCTTCCAGTTAGTTTTGGCTAGGAGGTCAGAAAGTGGCCTCCTAGCCAAACAGTCTCTTCACTCACTTTCACTACATTCATCATCCCTTTTAGACCTGGCAAACTCACTCAGTTTCTATTGCTAATTTATTTTTTCTAAAGACTTTATGTATTCCCTACATACAATTTTGTTGAAGAATATTGTTGCCTGTTTATTCTCCTTTTGGACATCGTGCCATTTAGCTTGAGCAATTGTTTGTCCACAATCTGTACGCTACAGCAGTGCGCATGGTATCGTACTCATTTTGCAGCTGAATGGCTTTGATGTTGGGCTGTGTTGTAATGCCCAAAGGAGAAATAAGTTACACTGAGGAAGATGAATTACAGCTGTTTTCAGAATTCCTCCACTTCAGACATTGTTTTAGTGTAGGGCTCTTGAGGGACTGCCTGTGTTTTGCTCTGGGCTCTACATATGTTGTTGTGGAAGAGGTGAACCTACAGGACATATGTGAATGGAGAGAGAAGAATTTGGGCATTGGGACTGTATGTACAAGTACTTGCCAGGTGAAAAAACTTGAATTTAAGAGTTAGGACTTTAATTGTAAGGGAAAGAAATTTAAAAACATGGAGATCCGTGTTAATGGCAAGGAGAAGGCTGATTAGTTTCTGATATTGCAGCATTACCATGGAGCTCCAATTGGGAAGCTTGGCTTGAGATGCTGCCATCCAAAACACAACATCTCACCTACTGCTAAACCTCAGAGGCCCATAACCCTCCAGGGGCTGTGAAATCTGTTTCAGAACACGCACAGTTTGGGAATCAGAGTCCAGGACTCTTCCTCTCTGAAGGACCATCTCAAGCCGGAGCCATCTAAGGGTTTCTCACAAGTGTAGGCAAAAATTAATTTCTGTGCTCCAAGATTTTACCAGTAAACAAAATGGGGCATCTTTCACATCACAAAGCCAACTCAAGCAGCCCTGTTTGTGCCCGTATGGCAAAACTTTGTTATACTCTAAAACAGAGAGGTCTTATCCATGCTGCCTCTGGGGCATGGTCTCTCCTCCATACTAACTTTCCAAACCATGCGTAAGAGTTGCTATGGTGAGCACGGGCTGGTGCAAACCAGCGTTATGCTAGACTGTGCTAACATTTAACTGTACAGGAAAAGCAGGACGATGTCTGACTTGGTGCTCTAGCACTGTTTAGTTAATTGGTGCTCTAGTATTGTTTAGTTCATTAGTGATCTAGCACTGCTTAGTTAATTAGTATATAGCCTTTTTGTCCTTGTTCTCAGAGCCTCAGAATTAATTATTTTGATGACAGCAGCTTTTTCTGGGTGAGTAGATTATTTTAGGAGTGATGGGACGGATAAGGGAAGTTGTGAGGGATAGGATGGGTGGTGGGGAAAGATTCCAGGACTGTACAAGCAAGTAAGGAGATTTGGGTGGACTTGATGAGATCCATTAGGAGTTACTGAGTGTGAAGTTGAGGTTATAGTCATTCTTTCAGGAAGGTCCTAAAGCACAAACTGACTTCCAGACATTGGGAAGGTTTGCTGTGCATGTTTATTGTGCGGCTTTGTTTGCTCTGCTCTTACACGCTTTTCCTAAGCAGCTTCCATCACCCACCGTCACTAGGATATTGGCTAGATGGATCTTCGGCGTGGCACAGCTCACCCCTACGTATATCTTTATTTATTGACTATGTTTCTAAAAATGAAAGCCTCAGATTTATTTTTGCAGTGCAAATGCCAAGGTTTCCTTTCTTCTTTATAGCAGCAATTCAATGTCACATCTCTATTCAGAATAGTATTAAGCACACTGTTAACTTGTGCTAATGTAAAGCACATGCTCTTCTTCTCAACAGAGATGGTTTTAAGTGTATTAAGCAGGACTAGAGAAGAAATCTTCCAATGCACAGAGTATTTATTTTTTCCTTACTTTTTTATCTATATTGCTTCTCTTCCATAATTGAGTTTGAGTTGATCAACGGATTAATAAACCCACAAATATTCCTAATTTATCATCTTTTGGAAACAAGTTAGGACAATATGGGTGGAAACCCTTTTATTACTTAAGTAAAAAAGTCAATGGGTACACTATCCTGAAGACTGACAAAACCTTGATCTAATGTACAGTTCTTAATAAATATACTACAGTGGCTGTAATCATCAATAAATGAGGATAAAGGAACCAATGACTTCACTTTTTCCTCTTCTCTCTATTACTACAGGATGAAGCCTTTATTTCAGTATGAGAGCTGTTGAGCTGTAAAAAGGGATGCATGATATGAAATGGCTAATCTGTCAGACCACACCGTTAATCTCTGCATCTGGAAGCATAGCTCTGAAGGTTCATCTGCAATACATCTGACTCAAAAGAAATTCTTAGCAAGAAGGAAACATAAAATCAGTAAGTGAGAAAAATTTGCATTTCGACACTGGAAATGGTGAAATGACATGAGGTAATGCCTGCATATTCACTTGAATGATAAGAATGTTTATTGAATTTGAGGTCAGTCTCATGAAATACACGCACAACCCATATTTACTGATGTCTCACATGCTGGTGTTTGATGGGAAGGGCTCGTGACTGAGTAACACTAGAGTTATGTGATGTACACATACATAAAAAATGCTAACAACTGATAAATTTATTAGGCATCTGAGGTGCAGGCAAGTTGTAACGCACACATAAACTCTACTCTGTAAGTGGTTTTTGAACAAGTTGGATATATGGACTGTTGAAGGTACGTGGAACGTGAGAGCGTTTGCTTCATTAAGGTTATAAAATCAAGGACATTTTCAGTTCAGAGGGGATAACAAGGAAAAGGAAAAGGGATAAACAAATCACAGAGACACAGACCTGGTAGACAAGGGGCAACTAAGATGACGACAAAGACCAAAAGTCCCCAGCTGGTAGCTGATGGGCCACTAAGGGACTACAGGCAGAGCTAGGGAGAGAGCTAACCTGGGCATTACAACTTATCAGAAGGGAAAAAGAAGATGAACTTGAGGATTTGGGGTATTCAAGGGGGCTGTGCAGGACAAGCAAGCTGGAGTAGCTGGCAAGTAGGAGATCATATAGGAGGTAAGAGGCCCCAGTGTTCCCACTGAGGATGCACCAGACTGGGCTGCAGCAGCTGGGCAGGAGAAATCCTGGGTCCCGGAGGCTGCTGGAGATGGCAGATCTTATAAAGTCCTTAACACATATATAATATTGTATATGACAGTCTTACTGGTTTTATTTAAAACCTCTCTGCACCATCTGGGCAGGTAAAGTACATTTAAAACTGATAAATCCAATTTACTGCCACTTTAGGCTTCTTTCAGTCTGAGCAAATAATATAAGTGGCTGCAAGACAGAGGGTCTGATATTCACTGTCTTTTAAATTTAATCATCTTTAAAATACAGCTATGATAAATGCAATGTCCCCTGTTGGTGAACCTAGAGCTCTCCCTTGCTGAACACGCTCAGACTTTATTCTTCATGTCTGAGTCATCTTATTCTTTTCTTAAACAGTTGCCTTTCCATGTGATTCTTCTAAATTAAAACCTTAATTTTATGTTAATTAGAAAGCCTAAAATACATATTTGATCAACTTTTTTTTTTATTTCTAGTGTTTACTGACGTCTCTAATAGCTAAACATTTTGTATTCAGATCTTATTTTCAGGGCTTAATTGCTGCTTATGCCTTTTCTAAAATCTTCATGAATCTTTGGGTAACTTGGAGAGAGCATCAAAACCTAGTTAAAAAAAAGACAGTTAATAATAACATAAAAGCTGTTTTTCTCATGATGCAATTCAAAGTTTTGTGAGTTACATCATGACAAACTTCTGTCACCTCCACATATTTATTACCCTTTAGGTAACTGAAAGCAAGTTTGAAACCTTCAAGAGATACAGAAAAAAATAGTGGTTTATCACTTGTATACCTTCTTGCGGTTAATCTGAGATTCAAACAGCATTTTGGACCTGATATCACAACAGATTTAGAGTGAAAATAGGGTATCCCAGAAAACGTGAAGGTAATGAACATGTGACTCATGGTACAATTTTTTTCCATCTGGACATTTTACTTGGATTATGTCATGTTAGGAAACCCCCAAAAAAGAAGGTTGCAAGGAAAAATTTTTGCTAGGTAATAAGGCTTTTTGCACCTTGGATCCTGGGCCAGTTTGCAAATTGGGTGCCCAACACCTGGTGGGCCCACGCTACCCAGGGCTGGGAAATGAGGGCTAATGTGTCCCCAGCCACTGCAGCCCTGGGAAAGGAGCCTGCCATGTCGCCGTGACTTTCAGACCCCAGATGCCAACACGGCTCCTGGGGACTGCAGGGTACTGCCTCGGTACATGCATTATTTGGAGAGCAAACCAGTACAGAAGGACCAACAAACTGGGAGATGAGTAACAAGGGCTAACACCCCACTTTTTTTTTTCTAAAGTCTTCAGCATCTGACAATGTCCAGTTTACTTTTGCAAATTGTTTTTGTTGAATTCCGGCCTTGGCGGTCTGTTTTGAGCATCACATGGGGTTGGGCCATTGCCAAAATACTTTGAATGCTTTCCTTCTAAGAAAATACAAATCACACGAATTACAGCCATCTCCTGTCATATGCTAGTGATGGTATCTTGCACTGTCGCATTACGAAAGGCTAATGCTAAACCAAGCAGGTTGTTAACAGGCTGCGAAATAAATCTCAGTACTTCCATTTATAGTAAACACCCAATATAGCATAAAAACCCCACCGAACATATACCTGCACTTTTATCTTCTTGCAGCTGAATGCCTAGAGGCAGGGGTTTAGGATCTCAAAATACAGAGGAATTTATATGTGAAATCTTCATATTTGAGCAACATACTACTGAAAAACTAGATGGGTTATAGGGTTCAAAAGTTCTTATGATTAAAACACCTGTAAAAGCTTTTAGGCTTGTCTGAACATTGAGCACAGAAGATCCCAAAGGAAAACCATCTCCCATGTAACAGGCAAAGATAAAATTTCCAGGAATAACCTTGTACAGCTGGGTGCTGTCAATGCAACATGTTTCCCCAGTGCAGTAGGAAGACTTTGGATGATTCAACTCTTAATTATTCAAAACACTGCTCATCAAATCAAGGTCAAAGGGCTCCTTTAAGTAGCAAAACATGTTACCCACTCTCATACGCTTAATGATTGATGATTAGTTTTGAGCATTCATATAGCTCCATTAAAAGCATTAAGTATACCTGCAGGGGAAGCATGCAATTAAATATTGTGCTGGATCAGGAGCAGAGTGTTCAGCCAGTTGCAGTTTCACACTCCTCTTTCCCAATATTGATTTGACTACATTGAAAATCTTGGGAAAGGAGCAAAATGTCAACAAGTCAAATTACTTCTGCACATCACAGAATTCAAAGAGCAAGTCTTGAGACAAAATGTCCTTTTTATTTACTTTTAGCAGCAGAGTGGCTCGATCTCACCTCCAGATTGTGCAGAACATTCAGTACATAGTTCAGTCTCTTGTTTCAGTTTTTTAAGTAACTGTTGTGCTAGTGAGCAGTTTACTGAAATCCACAGCTTTCATAACTCTTAGGAGTTATGGGCGTGACTTTCTACATGCAAATAAACTGTATACTTTAGACAAATTAGTCTATGAAGCTTTATAAATCCTGGTCTTCCCAGCTCTACTGAAATCAGTGGAAAAGTTTAGTATTAATGACATCAGAATCTCACCCAGTGCGTTTACTGGAAAAGTTCACTTTGACCTTAAGTAAAGAGGAAAAATTACAAAATAAATAGCCCACATTCTGTCTTTTTTAGTCCCTACTCAACATGGAAAAAAGTAGTAAACACATTCATATGTAAGTATTTTAATATGCTCATTAATTTAATTTCAAAGCTTTCAGTTCAAAATTAAGAAGAAAATGCTATTCCTTGTGGAGAAAAAACCATGTAAAAAAGCAAAGCAGGAGTCTCTAGGCCATTTATAGCAGGAAGGAATGTGCATGAAAAGATCTTAAGAATACTTACCTCATGTTTTGCCATTTCTACAAATACACTGAGAGCATTTTCTACATTGTGTATGCCTGTAGCAGCCAGTAGCCAGTAGTTCTGTAACATCTTTAGCTGATTTTGGCCCTGCTGTGAACAGGGACAAAACTCCTTTAATAATTTGTCTGCTGTTCTTACACCCTGTTGCACAGCTTCCATCTTCTCATCGAAATTACTTTAACATTAAATTCTGTGTGGCATTTCCTAGTTTATCAAATAGTGACTAATATAAAGCAATATGCATCTTTGTCTATAAATTCTAACTACCCTATAGGGATACAATATTTGTTTCTCTCAACATCAGAATTTCTGGGAAAATACTTATGGCCTCAAAGCAAGAGGTGTAGGAATACACATACAAAAACATATCTCAAAGAATAGAATTTCAGCCAGTGTCAGGAAACTCAACATAAAGAGCAGAAAAGGGCTGAGTGCCTCCACTTGTCAATGCAGCTAAGTATTCACAACAGATTGGTGGAGATGCCCATCTAGTTTTGCTTCAGTTAACCATGCTTGCAGTGCCTAATTTTTCAGCCAAGCTTGTAAAACTATCTGAGATGACAGCAGCTGACAAATGTTGTGCACTTGGATGCACAGCAGAGCCATTTTTGACTGAGGATCAGAATATCTCTTGCTAAGAAGTTGCAGGTGTGCTCTCACCTAGAAGGACAACCAACACAAGCACCATTGAAGAAAGCCTGGGATGCTGATTCTGGCCTGAAACAGCTACAAGAAGATGTGGAAGGAAGGACAGGGCTCTTGGACTCACCCCTCAAAACAGGAGAAGGTCCTTGGCCAAGAGTAGGATCAGATGAAACTCTTCTGGCAAACCCCACTTGGCAGGGGTCCTGAGTGCACCAGCAGGTGCTGCAACCCCGTCCTCACACCCCCTGGGTATTCAGCTGCCTGTGTTCAGGGTCAGCTCTGATATAGTGGAGCTGCAACCTTGGATCAGACTTCTGTGGAAAACGCTACGTTGTGAGAAAATGCTGAATGAGAAAAAAAACCCTGAGAAGCCTCATCTGGGGCCATACCCATTGGGCCCACTGCTCAGGCCCTCGCTCTTGGTCCTTGCTTGAGCTACGTTGCTTAGGACTCAAATCTCCATCCCTTTTTCCCCCATCCTTATTTCATGGTCATCAGCTTTAACCAGATTAGCACTTTTACTGGTATGTTTGAAGCTCTTGGCAAGTCACTCATTGATAAACTTGACGTTAAATACTTCTTGTTGGTAAAGAAGATGGGGACCTTGCAGTACCTTGTGTATTGATACTATAGCAGTGATATAACCTGCTACTATGTGTGGTTGATGGATCTTCTTCACGTAGGGCTTTGGGGTATTCCCAAGCATGACAAAGTTTGTGCTTTCAGATCACTGGGATGAACCTTCCAACCGAGCAAGAAGGCAACCATAACTATTAACTAGGGTGGCAAAGATCATTTGAAAGGCATTCTGGTACATTCTTTCTCCATGTTTGAAGTTGATAAAGAAACTCCGATACTTTTTACAGAAGTGAATTCATGCTGATCAAGCGATACAGTGATCAAGAGAGCTGGTACACCGACCAACTTCATGTTCTGCATCTTCAATATCACACAGCCCAAGTCAGAGACAGAACTCCAGAGGTGTAGTTGGCTCAAAGGGAACTTTTCCACATTTATCCTGAGGCCCAGAGCTCCTTCTGCACCAAGAACTAAACAGCACCAGAGCAAAGGGCTTGGCATTTCCTTCTGTCGTCTCTATTGTGAAACTGTTTGCACAGTTCCTGGTGTGGTTTTGCCCCATGTCAGCCACCACAGCCTCACACGATTCCTGGTCACATTTTACTGTATAATATGGGCCAGGAACTATTCCAATAGGCAATGGGGATGCACACACTCTGGTGTAGAGATGAAAGATTTTAATCATGTGAACGTGACCCGTGTCTTGCCCCGTTGGACTCAGGAACAAAGAATGGGTACCACCCATCTGATTTACTAATAGACTGAGAATGAATTTTTTTTTTGTCATCTGAAACTCTGTCCAGGGGCTTCCTTTTTAAGCCTGCTGCTGCTGAAAAATGAAGCAGCAGCAGCAGCACTTTTTCACCCTCCACTTTCTGACAAGCAGTAACACCTTTTTGAAAAGTCTGGATGCTGAGGCAACGGTGGTACGTTGTTCTCTCTCCGGAGAATAATGGGATAACTCATTGAAAGGGGGGAATCAAATCAGTCTTTTGCAGAGTGTAAGAACTTGGCTTAGGCATTGAAAAGGACTCTGCAAAAGGCGCTGTACTTGAAAATTAAATGTAAAACGCACAGGAAAACCTCAATACAGCAGCCAACCTGCCTTACAGACATCCTCACAGGTAGAAGTCTTGGATTTGAGAGAGAGAAAGCATCGCTCAGGAATGGATTCTTAGCCCAAACAATGGAAGGAATGGCTAAGTTCACCAGAGCAGAAAAATCACTTCCATAAGTTGTAGAAGTCTGGCAGAAGAAAAATTGCGGTCATGTGGGCACATGAAGAGCTGAAGTCCAAGCGGATTTAGACAAATCTGAATCGTATTGTTAGTAGCTCTCTGGTCCCAGCCACGGCTCTTTCTAGCTTTGTTAAAGCATCTCAGAGCTCGAATAGATTGTCCCATGTGCCTATCTGAAAAGAATAGAGGGTAATCCACCTTCTCAATCCAAATTTTCCATGTTTACGTGTATAAAGCACCACGAAAAAGAGGATTTTGAAAGATTTGCAGTGAGCATACATCTATATATAAACCTATAAACAAGTGTATGAATTTCTTCAGATAGATTTTTAATTTATTTTATAATATATTGATGGATATGCAGGTTTTCTCATACATATGCCATCCTTTCATTTACAGCTTCACAGTTTTTCAAGCTTTACAGATCACGTGCTTGCTAGTTCTGATGCACAGATCAATGCAAAACCAACCATTTAAAAAAGAGACAAATCAGGCACTAACCATGCAAACTCTGCTAATGAAAGAGGAAGTTAGCCCTGGAGGAGAATGAGTTTGTTTTCTTTTCCCCAAGTACCACAACTCTTGCATGGAATCACGACTGTTTAAGCACCTAGCTTCTGCTTAGACGCTTAGATGAAGAGCGTTTCTGCAATGAAGTACTTCTGTTTAGGTGCTGAATGAATGTAAAGTCTGTCAATCGTATGTGTTGCTGGAAACCTGCCAATTCCAATCTCCCTCTGGGACACATTTCTCCAAACTTCTACCTTAATGTCAATGTTGCTGCTCTCATCCTCACCCTGAAATCCTAGCAAAACCGCAAGCTCTACTAAATGCACAACGTTCCCTTTACAAAACAGTGAGCGAGAGAATAGATGGGTCGTGCCAGAGGTTCACTATGTTGTTTAACACAATTCTCAAAGATACACCTGTCCTATGATAATGGTGACAAATAAAATAGCGAAGAGCCATATGGATCAAGAACAGCATTTCCTTTAACAACTGAGGTCTAGAAAGGACCCCTTTGAGCAACCGGCGAGGATAATTATAATTAGAGTAGCACACAGCATTAGGGCATTGGCTCTTGTGCTCTCCAGTTACGGGTGCTTACGTAGCTCAAACCTGATGATGGGGCAAGCTCCATCGGCTGTGCCAAGGCTAATGTTACATTTATGGTTGAGCTGCTCTAACAGCTTCTTGATACAAAAAAAAAAGTGACTTGGTATCACTCTATTCCCGGCAACAAGTTCCTCAATTACCTTGGGCTCTGGAACTTTTACTCTCACATGGTAAAATGATTTGATTCTCTAACCCAGGGAAAATAGATTCATATTTTTGCTGGTTACCTCTCTGTCATTTTAGAAACCTGAATCAGGCAAGTACAGAATTGGATGATTTTCAAAGCCTCGTGGCAAGAAGCAAGGTGGGGGGGAGAGCAGGACCTTCCCTTTTCAGCACAACAAATGCCTGAATCTGTATCGTGAAGTTAGGGATCAATGTTCAGAAGTAAAAAATAAAATGCACATGTACATAATGAACATTTTATTAAGTTTTTCATTCAGTGCTGCAAAGACAGTCCGGCCAGGCTGAAAGATCTGTGCCATATAGTCCCTACTGCGTCTTCACATATTCAATACATTCCAGTCGCTTGTGCCTGTAGAAACCTACGCTGAGCCATCAAATCCTAAAGAAATCACTTAACACTTAGGTTAAACAGTTTCTAGTTACAAACAATTTGGGTTTGTGTATTCTGCACTATGCAGTAAAAGGGAAAAAAAAAAACCCAACCCCTTCTTCCTCTCAGATTGATTATACAGTCCCAAATTTGTTTTGTTTAATTGCACGTTGATATATCATTTACAAATACATATTAGATGCGAAACCCTTTAATTATAATCTCTCATTTTAAAGCCAAATGCCAAAAAGATCCAAAGCCAATAAGTAGACTAAGAACTACCTGGACTTTTATGTACAACTGGAAAATGGGTAAAATCCTGAATTTGTAGAATATAGGGGTTGTGTGTGTGTATAACATAAATGTATAGAAAATGTTTTGAGATCCCCAAAATAAACAAGCGCCTTTTACAGTATGTTACAGGACTTATTTGAATTCCCTACCGACTACGCTATAGAAAAACATCTGGGGCAGAATCCTGGCTCACTGAAATACTTTAAGCCAGGATTTGCCTCCTAATGTTTGCAGCATCTTCATCCTCCAGTACTTTCCATAAGACATCTCGACCTATTAAGAAGTTTGTATTGTTACCAGCTCTAACTTATAAGCAAATCCAAAACCTCTAGGTTCTTTTCCGTGCACGTGAAAAAATAACTTTTAACAAACAGAGCCTTAAAGCAGTCCCAGGCACTGTGCAGAGGTTCTGCAGTACTGCTCTCAAAATCCCAAATCCACAAATATTCCTTTGCCTGCCTTCCCAGCAGTAGGGTCCTTTGCAGTAGTTATATCCAGGTTCCAAAAATAATCATGTTTCTTCACCATTTCAAAGAAAAATGTAGTTTTATCAAGGTTACCACTTCATCTCATCAACTAATCTTTCCAGGGCTGACAAGGTATATAAAAATTATAAAGCAATAAAGTACACTTTATCTCTACCTTACAAGAACTCAGATGTTTTCAAATCTGGCAAAATTTGAAAATTGACTTACATCATGCAGAATTTCTTTTGTTTTGTTTTGGGGTCTGTAGCTAAGAAGATACAACAATACTGCCTATCTCTTTTTAAAAGAAAAAATGGGAGAGCCACAGAGCTGAAAAGAATTCTGATGCTGTTAACGTTTCCAGCTTCTCAAAGTAGAAAGCTCTTCCAGAAAACCTCAGATCTATCCATATTCTGTGTGTGACACTACAGAAAGTCGTGAGGAATCCTGGATTTTACTCAGAAGGGGAAAATTTTGTAGGTGAAAATAAGAACACAGAGTTTTCACATTTTCATGAGTTATTTTTTTTAAAATTTAAGAGTGGAAATCTGAACAAACACACAATCTTCAAGATTATTTAATGTTATATGCTTGGTGATTTTTTCACAACATTCTGGTAAGGATTTATTGCTTATTCATACTTCTGTTCGCTGAACATGAGATCTGCCATCATATCGATAAAAACTTGTAAAAATAAAAGGAGATGCCCAAATAAAAAGCTTTATATATGAACTGGCATTAAACCATATTCCAAATTTTGTCCTTTTAAATATTATCAGAATACAGAATAAAAGAATGAATAATTACCATACCAAAAAGCATATGGGACATTTCCACTTTTAGGAAGAGAGAGATCCAAACCCACTGTTAGCTGTGGCATTGTACCGGTTGGATCAATGCCACCACTTTGGCATACAATTACCCGCAAAAATCAAATATTTATTCTATTTTCATATGTGTGTATAGAGTGACTATTTTTTCCGTCCTACAAATACTTTATCTGGGGCGATACGAGCTCTGATTTTCATCATTCCATTACAGCCTTTTCTATGACTTTTTCTGGAAAAAATGTTGCAATGCCAACCTCTCGTGCCAGCAATTTCATTGTTAGTACTTCCATGTAAAAGCAGTGCGCTGGCATGTGGACTGGGAAAACAGTTATCGGATTTTGACAATCAATCATCCAAATTAAAATAAGCCAACTTCAGAATTATCTGAGAAAAAAAGAAGTAATTAAAAATTAAGTATTTAGATAACAATTTAAATAATTATCAAGAGTCTCTTGTTTTCTCTCTGCTGAGTTCTATCAGAGGAGACAGAGTAGATGAATTATTTCCAACGCAATTTCAATCTACTTTTATAATTAAATCAAAGATGGATTTCCCCATTAGCACAATTGTTGCAGTATCCAAGTAATTATGAATAATCAGCAAAGGATATTCTTTACTGATTTTTCTTGTGCATCGTTAATTACCTGAAGTGACAGGGCTAACGTTATTTCTATTATGAATAAACAGCTAGAGGAAACACGGAGGAAGTGAAATACAAGTAATAATAAGATGGCCACTCGTTAAAAATCAGTGTAACCCTGGAAAATGTTAATAGCAGTTCTATTGAAATGAAGCTGCGTGTGCTTGCTAGGCATTAAAGCTTGTAATACGTTGTGTATCATTAGTCCTCAGTAAAAGCGTAGATGGAATTCATATCTAATTCAATGCTATTTTCTGCCAGTTAATGGCCCCGAGAATCAAGCATTCACAAATGTAAATGGGAGTTCTTCCAAACCAATACTTTATGGGCTTTAAGAACTAGCTTTTACCGCAAGTAGAAAACCATATCTGAGCAATTTTCTTTGTTGTAAGTGTGACCTGATTTTTACATTTGCAGTATGATACCCTTTTCTGATTATTTACTATATTACACATGAATTTTTAAATATTTTTCAATGTGATACATTGCACTGAACGGATAAATAAGTACAAAAATGGCTAACATGGCTGTACTTCCTTTTTACGTTTGTGTTCCTTTCTGGCTCCTATTCCATTTAAATGTCAGAAATATGATTTAAGAATTTACCCATGGCTCTTCTATAGTTTTGAAAAATCAATAAATATTTCCTTTTCCATATTTTTGAGGACATGACACTAACAGAACAATTTCTCTCACCTTAAATATAGATAATATGAATGAGAAGTTGATTGAGATTTAAAAAAATACTTTCTTTACTATCAGTTGAAGTATATGTTAATGCATTTTTATAGACTTCAGTAACTTGTACATAGTCCTTCTGACTCAGATACTGCTGGACATCAATCAGTGCTGCCAGCTTCTTCTGGGAAGAAATTGGTCCTGGCTGCTCCAAAGGGCCACATCTCCGTGTTCTCTGTTCTATTTCAAAAGCCTGTAGCAATAATGAACAGTGTAAGAGAGAACCATGAAAATGAAGTAACAATTGCAACAATTTCTGACAGGTTTTCAGAGCTGTTTCTTTTGTTTCTGTGTGTTGCTTGGGCATCCACCTGAGGAGTGGACATCTGCCTTTAAGTCGCCTTTTCTTGGTCTGAAACAGAGAACTCAGTTCAACTCTCCTGCCAGATTTGTGTCCCAAAAGCCAGATTGGCATTAAAAGATAAATCTCTTTCAGTCACTGCCCACTGAAGCTCCTCCATTTTGCATGAATAACATATTAAGTAGACTTGTGCAAGGTGCCCCGTGCCTGCCGGGAGAGCATGGCCATTGGACTATAATGCCAAACTAAATCTGAACCTATTTTAGAATGGTCAGCACACATTTCACATATCAACCTTCACTTACAGAGGAGCCTTTAGAAAAGACTGATCTTGCAAACAAGCAGTAATTGCTAAGCTTACAAAGAGCTTTGAAAAATAAACATTTGAAGTTTTTGGTACTCTGCAGCTTCTGTCAGTTCTGTATCATGTTTGTTTGGTTCCACTACCATGAATGGTAAATGACACTTCCTTCAGAATTCAGTATTTGCAAAAGCAAAGACCTGGTATAGACATCATTGCATGAAAATGTCAGAACACTGCAGTATTTCTAGCAGCTTAAAGCCCTATAACAATCAGAATGTATTTCTAACGACCTGCCAATTGTTAAGTTTTTAACCTTGCATTACCAATTAGCTGGGTTTTGTCATGTACTATAAAAGGAAAATCCTCTGTTGACAAAATATTTTGGGAAATGCCTAAAATACAACTCTTAGCCATTTACTAATAGCAATACAATCCTATTTTCACTGTCTAATACACAATTAGCAGAATAAAATTTAAAAAGCTAATTTTTCAAGAAGTATTTACTAAGAAACTTGACATCAATTTTCATCCAGCAGTTACAGAGTACCCAGTTTTGATGACTTCGATATGCAGGGACGTAACCTCTGTAAAGTGTCGCAGATGTGACCGGACAGTCCTCTTTGTATATTTTCAGAAAATCCTTTAAATACAGACTTTTCCCACAATTCATGAGGAAAGAAGAATGGCAGAAAGAAGAATCTTGAAATTCTTCTTAAACTCCTTGTACCTTTTCCTCAGTAGGTCAGGATTTGTCTGTCAGTGGAGCAGTCTGCAAGACCTCTTCAGAAAGCCTTTGCATTCCAGACTCCTTGCCTCTGGCACACAATTACATCAAAGTAATTCCGAAGTTACCACCCAATGTAAGTAGACGCGATGAAACAGTTTTACCCCCAACCATTATTTTATTTTCCCACTGTAGAAAAAAATAATAAACATTCTTTCTCATCAGAAAAAAAGAGTTTGGGATTAATGTAGAAATATCCACTAAAAAAAAAAAAATCAATTAATTTCCCCAGATTTTATAGTAAACAAGAAATGTAATCTAGATAATTATAATCTTAGGTACAGTATACTTTAGGGTTTACATATTTATATTTTCTTGTATTTGGCTAAAAGTCTGATGATATTATTTTACTTTTTAAATAGTGGGAACTTCTGTCTTGTTATGGGTGAAATACCATTTATATGCTACCTCTCTAGATCCGAGACACTTTCAGCATTTCGTCAAGTCCTTCATCATTTTTATCTGTTAGCCATAAAAACATTCCTCCATTCTATAATTCATTAGTCCCTGCATTTTTCCTGTTTCTTTTGTTTTCCAGCTCTAAACCAGCTTCACAATCTAAAAAGCAAATATTCAAACAAAAATGTGCTAAACGAGTTAAATTTTGAAAAGTCCTGTCATGACAAATGCAGTCAAAACCTCCTCAGGTTGTATTACTGAAATCAAAATCATTCAGCATTTGCCAGATTGGAAAGTAAAGTAGTAAACTTTTCTCCTTTAGAAATTCTATCTTTAAAAACTGAATTATTTTTGCACACTGAAAAATAATATACAATTCTCCACTGGTACAGAACGTAAATCTACCATTACCTTGCATGGGACTTCAGCTGAGTCCCAACTGCTGTTGAACCTCGGGTCACTCTGTGTGAGCTGCAAGCGTTTGTGTCTTTCAGAATCTTTGTATTCCTAAAATTTATTACTTCTAATAGAAGAAATAGCTACTAGCTTGTGTTCTCCTCCAGTGCCTGAACTACTCTGCTGCTGATGTTCTAGAAACAGCCATGCAACTATTCAAAATAAATCTTTAGTGTAGGGCAGAATCATCTTCAAAGCAGCTCCATGAAAATAAAACTTGAGTTCTCTTCATGACAACACCACAATGTGATGACTGTGAATTCTCCTATGCAATGCTCTTGTTTAATAATTTACTGAAGTCTCTGAGTGTTGTATAAGTCAACAAATGGGATATGCAAGCACTGCTTAAGTGATGAATAAATGCGAGCTAAATTATTTTTCTAAATAAAAAAAAAAAGAGTTGCAAAAGAGTGGTCTGAGGCAGATTAGATTTTGTCAGTAATTCTAGTGACAGCAGCACGATTTTTGGTACTGTTTTATTTAGCAAATTAAAGACACTCCTTAAAACACATCTACGTTTATCCTAGGTGTCTTTCATTCTACAAGTCCTAATTTAACCTGGATAAGCGGATGAAACACTGAACAAGTTTCTGACTATTGAAATTTGTGACAAAAAAACCCCTTACCAGTATTTTTACACCTTTTGTGCGCATAAATGAGTTCCAAAAGACAACACAATGACACACCAGAATGGTTCTTTCTGGCTTTTCCTACGTGTAAGATAGCACCTTGCACGTGACCAGCAGAGCCGTTGCAGATGGACGGTTTGATTCAGATGTTATCAGCAGTCATTTAAGAAGTTATTTGTATAAATGAGCTCTGAGCCACGGTCTAACTAGGCAGTTTGTTTCATTTGCATGCTCTACCACAAGAAGTTATTCTCAGTGCACGCACGTTTCTACGATAGCTTTGTAAACTATGTGGAATTGCAAGGAGTAATGAGCTATGAGATTTAGTGATAAGAACAACCATGTTGGATCATACCAAGGGTAGATCTAGCCCACCCTCCACCTGCAACAGCAGCTCTGAGGCCCCTACCAAAGACTAAGACTGGGAGATGTGTAAATGCTACTGCCTTCGGACAGTCTGCCAGCCTCCAGCTGGCTTCAGCTCAGAAAATATCTTTTGCTGTATTGGTTTGTGTGTACTTATTGGCCCTCCCCACTGGAAGGGGCTGCCCAGGGAAGTGGTGGAGTCCCCATCCCTGGAGGTAATTAAAAGCCAGGCAGACGAGGTGCTTAGGGACATGGTTTAGTGGTGGGATGGCAGGGTTAGGTTAATGGTTGGACTTGATGATCTTAAAGGGCTTTTCCAACCTAAATGATTCTATGACTCTGATTCTGTGAACTTGCCCACTGTCTCCTTGGATCCAAATAAACTCTTGGCATCGCAATCTCCTGTGGTAGAGAGCTGCAGAACTCAATTAACCATGACGTAAAACATCACCTCCTTTTGCTTACTTTGAATGTGTGCCCTCCCAGTTATAACAGGGCTCTTGTTATTGCATTGAAAGAGGGCAAACACTCAGCTCCTGACTGCCCTCGCTGTGTCACAGATGATTGCACAGTGCATTCTCTCTTCAGTCGCCTCTCTTCCAAATGAAGAAGCCCTGGTTTACTGCTCAGTCCCCATGTGGTAACTAGTGGCACCTTTAATCATTGCTGCTGCCCTTCTCAAGCTTTCCCATTTCTGCTACTTTTTTTCTTTAAGGGAAGGACAAGACGTGGGAAAACTAAGACTTTATACAGTAATTCAACAACATCCTCTTTCTTAGCCTCTGTTGTTTTCCTGATAGTTCGTTAACAATGGGTTTGCTTTTTTGGCTATTTCTGAAATGACACTTTGTAAACTCTAGATCTCACCTCAGACTGGCTGAACAGCTCATAGCCCACCATTTCTCAAGTGGAATTAGTCAGGATTTGTCCCCACATGTATCATTCTATGTTTATCTACATCTAATTGTAGCTGTGGTTTTATTTCCCACCTAATCTTCTAAGGCCCTTCTGCAGGTCTGCAATTGCTCTTTAGTTTTGCTGTTCTGAATAATTCCATGACATCAGTACATTTTGTCATCTCACTGCTTATCTCTTTTAGCAAGACTTTTAGAATATGAAGAAAAGCAGGGTCTAACTGGGTTTTTGGTTTTTTTCTCGATGCTTTTATCAGAGCCACGTGGACTCTTCCCGATTGTAATACTCGGGTAACCCACTAAAACTATTATTTGTTACAGTTTCTATTACTTCATTGACAGAGGCTTAGAGATGTCCCCTTCAGGTCTGTACCAGAATCCTGTTTAAAAAATAGGGTATTTACTACTTTCCAGCCCCCTGCAGCCAATGGGCTTTTCAGCAAGAAGTTCGACACGACTGTTCGTGGGTGTGTTATTCCCGAGTCCCTTTGAAGAGATAGGGTAGGTACCACCTATTCCTGCAAACGGTTATTGTTCCTTTTGTCTGTTCCGTAGCCTCTTTGCCCTTCACCTCATCTAAGACAGATCAGAGAATCACAAAATGGCAAGGGTTGGGAGGGGCCTCGGGAGATCATCCACCCAGAGCAGGTTGTTCAGGACATCATCCAGGAGTTTGAAGGGTTTGAATATCTCCAGAGAGGGAGACTCCACAGCCCCCCTGGGCAGCCTGTGCAGTGCTCTGTCACCCTCAAAGTAAATAAGTTCTTCTGCATATGCAACTAAAACTTCTTATGTTTCAGTTTGTGCCCATTGCCCCTTGTCCTGTGGCTGGGCACCACTGCGAAGAGTTTGGCTCTGTCCTCGTGACATCCACCCTTAAGATTTTTGTATGTGTTGATGAGATTCCCTCTCAGTCTTTTCTTCTTCAGGCTGAACAAGCCCCGCTCCCTCAGCTTTTCCTCATAGGGGAGATGCTCCAGTCCCTTTATCACCCTTGTTGCCCTCCTCTGGACTCTCTCTAGGAGTTCCTCATCCTTCTTGAACTGGGGAGCCCAGAACTGGACTCCAGGGGGGGCCTCACCAGGGCAGAGGAGAGGGGGAGAAGAACCTCCCTCGCCCTGCTGGCCACGCTCCTCTTAATGCACCCCAGGATGCTCTCATGAGTTCTCTACAAAGAAAAGTTTGGGGATGGGAACATCCTCTCTACCTTCCACAGTAAACAAAAATGCAAAGAATTCCTGGAGACTTTTTTTGCTATGGTCTTGTATTTCCTAGGCATTCCTTTTATACAGGGATCAGAGTCTTCTCTGGCATCTACTTTTGGTATGTCTGAAGAAAGATTTCTTATTTCTGTTAATTGTAGAAATACCGTTAAGCGGCCAAGACTGCAGTTAATCTCTGGCATCACCTGTTAGAAAAGAAGCTCTGAAGAAAAGAAGTTAAGGATTTTAAGAAAAAAATACATGATAAGGTTCCCAAATGTGTAGCAGAAAACACAGAAAAATGTTTGACACAATTTTATGTCTTCTGAATACTTATGTGCACTTCTACCATATGCTCAATGGATGCGATGCACGGATCAGCTTAGAGATAACATTGGAAAAAAAGTTACTTCAAAAGGCTCCTGGGAATATCCTGGCCTTTCTTTGCAAAAAAAAAGAAAAGAGACAGTAAGTATGGCTTTCAAGCATAAATAGCTTTTGAAGTGGCAGGGAATTTAAGAGTTTCCCTTGGAAGCAAAGGCAGAGGATGGAGAACGCAGCTTTTTTTTTTTTTCTCTTCTGTCTTTATGCACCACACTTGAACCACAGGTGGATCCTTTGGAAAAATGACACCTTGGAGGTGAAGTTTTACTAAAATGGATGCTTTTATACTGGAATGAAAGTACTCATGCAGGAAATATACCTGGCACTTCAACTGTATTCATAGAATAATGCTTCAAATTTTTACTATTACTTTGAAAACTTTCAGAACTTTTAGATTAATGAGTTAAAGGCAGAATCAGAAGAATCCATCCCAAGTAAAACAGAGCAGAACAGATACAAAATTTCAGGGGAATGGAAATATCACCACTTTCTAATAAGCCTAAACACAAGGCTCTTGAAAAAGCAGCAACACCGGACCATTGATTTGCTTCTTCAAAGTCTGCAAATCATCTCAGCTGGTGGAAATACTTTTCCTGAGCGTAATACATATTATATGCCTACAGGGAGGAACAAAGCAGAAACACTCGCTCTTTTGAAACGCGCAAAGTGGGTATTGGTAAAAAAAATAATCATCTCTGGATTATATTAACAGGAGCATAACTTTTAACAGCCTGTTAGAATGAGAACAGTCGTCAACTGTTTTTTACAGAGATTTGTAAGAATACACGTGGGGAAAAAAGGGAATTTATAAGGGAAAGCTTGTTTCTGCCAAAAAAAAAAAAAAAAAAAAAAAAAAAAAGGCTCCGAGACCCAAACTACCATTCAGCCGCCGGCCGGCTGCTCAGGGGCTGCCCGGGCTAGGCAGGGCGCCTCTCGGTCCTCACTGCAGCGAGGAAGCGGTTCAGGGCGTTTCGAAGGCCGAGGGGTAGGCCGAGGGGTAGGCCGAGGGGTAGGCCGAGGGGTAGGCCGAGGGAGCGCCCGCCCGCCTGCCCGCTTTCCCGCCCCGGGAGCGGCCCTGCCTCTCCGCCTCCCTCCGAGGCGCCGGGGGAGCGGCCGCCGGGCTGAGGGCGGTGACAGAGCCCCTGCGGCCCAACCAAACACCACCGAGAATCAGCGGCCCGCCCCGCCCCGCCTGAGCGGTGCCCCGCGGCCGCTCGCGCCTTTCCCGCCCTGGGGCCCCGGGCAGCCCCGCCCCCCCGCAGCAACGCCTCGCTTCCCCCGCCCCGCCCCGGTCGCTAAGGGCGTGACGACGTCACGCGCCGCGCCAGGCCGCCACAGGGAGCGGGGGATTGCCGAGCGCCGGTTCCTCTCCGCCGGATGCGGGCTCTGCGCTCGGCGCTTGCTTGCTCAGGCCTGGGACGCCCTCAACCGAGGGAGCGGGGCGAGGGCGATGCTCGCTGCTGTGGCTGCCGCCGCTGCCTGAGCGTCCGGTCCCGGCCGGTCCTGCGGTGGTGGGCATGGGGCTGGGCTCGAGCTCCGAGGTCCCGGACGGCGGCGCCGAGGGTTTCCATGTGCACGGGGTGAGGCGGCCGCCGGCGGGCCCGTGGGGGGAGGGAGGGAGGGCCGGCCGGCCGTGAGGGGAGGCTGAGGCGGGGAGGCAGGCGGGTGCTGGCGGGGCCCCGCTGCCCCGCTCCTGCCCGCGGTGGCTCAGGGGGGCCGAGCCTGGCAGGGGAGAGGGCGCTGGGCTCGGGGCGGCGGGGCAGTCAGCCCCGGGCCCCCACCTGTCGGCTCCGTCCAGGGAACTGCCACGGCGGCAGGGGAGGAGCGGCCGCGCCGCTGGCGGTAGGCGGTGGGTGCCCGCCTCGGCCGCTTCACCGGGCTCGGAGCCTTCGCCTGCCGCGCCTTGGCTGCCGGAGAGCCGGGGGGAGCCTTTTGCGCTTCTTTCAAGGGATTTGAGAGAGTTTAGGCGTAGCATAGCCCTCCCTCCCCGCTCCTCTCCAGACTGACCGGAGAATTTAACTCATTTCTCGGCGGATCTGTGCAGCATCTTGGCGGGGGTTCATTCCTGCTCCGGCCGGCGGTTTCCTGAGGGCCCACGCCTCGCAGTGCTGTACCTAGATACAAATTTGTTGTAGCTCGTCTGGCAAATTGCACACGCGTTGGTTTAAACGTATCTTGGAGCTTAAAGATAGGCGGAGGTACTGCCGATAGCAGCTGTAGCCGAAGTTACCCTTTCATTTAGGCGGGGGTCTTCCTCCCTGGAATAAGCTTGGGAATGTGGTCGCCCCATGCTGCTTTCCACCTCATCAGCAGTTGGTGTTTCTCAGTACCCCCGGGTGTCTTTGGGGTATCCGTCTTGTTGCGCAGTCTGCTTCTGCCAGCCTCCTTAACTGAGTTACCTTCTCCTTAACTGAGTTACCTCTGTCAGCAATGACTGGTGGTCATGAAATGCCTCCTCCTTTTACGTTAAGTGCAGGATACTGCTTGGGTTTCTGCGCTGGAGACCTACAGTGTACAGGAGGCAAAGTCTTTTTTTTTTTTTTTTCCTCTGGGTAATTCCTGCAACTTTTGATACGGCGTCCTGTTGAATACCAAATTCCGAGGGATTTTATTGCAAGTTACAGCTTCATGTAGGAAACTTGTATGGCTTTTGGGCATCTGAGCAACAATGTCATGAGCTCTGTAATAACTTCCATGTACTTCTTTTTGTCCACATTTTCATCCTTAATGTCGTGTTCTGCGATAGTTTCACTGTAAGGCTTCTTGTGCATTATTCAGGATTGAGATTTGGGGTAAACTCTTTCTAACCTTCAGCTTGGTGCAGTGTAAGCTGACTGTTTCCTTTTGATGCAATTTAGGCTTGTGATGACAGTTAATACTGCCTACCCTGATTGTGGTTACAGTGGTCAGTCTTGACTAACAATAAAGCATAGTTATTTTCGTGGTTTTTTTTTTTCCTGTTTGCTTTTAAAAGCTTTTGCTGAAGTAACTATGCTGTTACTTGTGTGTATTTTATAACTTGCATAGGCAGCAAAAATAACTTGCCAGCAAAAGTCTGTCATTTGGTATCTTCATCTCTGGTTTAACTCAAAAGTAAATATTGAACCAAGTGCAAAGACTAACACTGTCTCTTAGTGTAACTAGAGATCAATGTATAATAAACCCAAAATGTTTGTTTTCCAGGTTCAAGAAAACTCCCCAGCTCAACAAGGAGGACTGGAACCTTTCTTTGATTTCATCATTGCGATAGGACACACTAGGCTTGTAAGCCTCAAATGATTTTATTTTTTCCCCTGCATGAAATATGAGTATTGTAATGATAAAAGGTAGAAGCCAAAGCTGTCACAGTAAAGAAAGCTTTTCATATTGGAAGTTGTATATGGCATTAACTAGGTAAAGTAAAACCTGGTGGCATTCAAAGTCTCCTCTCTGGCTGGATCCAAATTTGAGGGAACTCTTATTTACGCCTTTAGTTGCCTTAACTTCCTAACAGATTAACACAATGTTTACTTTATTACTCATTCATGCATATTTTCTGCCACAAGGTGAATATTGAACTGGTGAGTCAATGGCAAGAGCTCAACATTTGTTTAAACAAACTTGTTTCAACATTTGATAAAACTTGAAAAAGAATCACGGCCTGTCTTGCTTATAGTCCAGACTGGGAACACAGTACCTGGACGGTGAGTTACGAGAGAAGAGTTGAGTCTTGGTGTGTTTTTGATTTAAAAGGCTCACAGCTTTGGCTGTATGCTTCATCCTGAATACATACAAGCTGAATTCATTAAGTTTGTCTTGCTTTCATTAGTGGAGTTGTCTTTCCATAAATGATTGTTATAATGATAGATTTTTTGGTTAAGAGATCAATCTTTTAACATGACAGAAGTAATGATGGTTCTCTAAGCTACTCTCAAGTAGTCTGTCCTTTCACGGTCAATTTGTATTGACTTTGAAGGGTTATTGAGTAAGGACTGGGATTGGAGGCGTGAAGTAAAATGTTGCTGCTTATTGTTACGACTACATGGTTGAGATCTAATATTGCTGCTGTTATTTAGTAGCAGTTATAAAGAACAGGAAAGTAAGTGATGAAACTGAGTAATAGGAATTACTTATGTAAAGGGACATCAGCTGTCAGTACTGACTTCTTTCTGATAGAAGAAAATTGAACTGCTGGGACTGATGGTAAGACACAGAGCCTAAACTTTGACAGTTTTGGTTCTTTGTGTTCAAATTCTGCCACGAGCATGATGTCTTTGCTACAGGTGCAACTAGAAATAGTGTTAATCGTACTTCTCTTTCTGTCCTCTACAGAATAAAGAAAACAGTATGTTGAAAGATCTGCTGAAGGCAAATGCTGAAAAAGCAGTGAAGCTGGAGGTGTATAATATCAAAACAATGAAAATAAGAGAGGTGGAGGTGATCCCCAGTAACATGTGGGGAGGACAAGGTCTTCTTGGAGCCAGCGTGAGGTTCTGCAGTTTCCAGGGAGCCAATGAACATGTCTGGCATGTTTTGGTGAGATGGAATTCTTTGGTGTCTCATGAGTGTTCATACAACCTTGTTCTAAAGCCTAATGTTTAGAAGTAACTTGTAGGTAGAAGTACAATGCTGAAATCGTACAGAAGAAGGAGGGAACACAGGCTTGAAAGTTTGTCTGAGCTATTTGAATATGGACAAGTAGTGGGTGACTGGTCATATTGCCTGTCCCTGTGAAGAAAAGTCACTCCTTCCCAACCAGACCAAATGGTTTGTGAGGGGGAGGAGGTTTTTTCATCTTATGTTAAAGAATCAACGGCAAAAGCAAAAAAGATTCTGGCTCGAGAGGTGTCTCTGTGTTGTAGTATTAATGTTACAAAAAGCATCAAAAATTATTTTAAAATTAAGAGGGAGAGCTGAAAGAGTAGAACAGAATAGGAAAGACTGTTTTGTGTCTGGTTGTTTAAATAGCTGCAACTTTTCAACATCTTCAGAGTGTCTCACATTGAGTTGGTAGTATCTTGGTCTTTCTCATTCAGCATGTTTTACAAGACGTCACACCTAGATGTAGACTGTTCAAGGACTTCTATTTTGTCTCACAAACAAAACGTTCTTTCCCTCTGTTGTTTCTGGAGTTAGATTTCCTTTCTGATCTTGGAGTAGTTTATCCTGCTGCCCGTGCAGACAACACGTGTCATTCTTTCACAGGACGTTGAACCTGCGTCTCCTGCAGCTCTCGCTGGTCTCCAGCCGTACACTGACTACATTGTTGGATCTGATCAGATTCTTCAGGAGGTAGGGCCTCTGTTCCTTCAAGTAGTGACCATCTCCATGCCTGCCCAGTGAACGTTGTAGGGTTTGGGTTTTTTATAAATCTAATTACACGCACATCACATGTTTGGGGATAGTTTTTTGGGAGGCTGATGTTTATGTCAGATGCTTTACGGTTGAGGTAAACGTTGTCTTTTTTTAATCTGACAATAAAATAAGTTGCCCCTAAAGCTTAAACTACACTAGTGAGTTTCAGTTTGTCTTTGGGTTTTTAATGTCTTATGATGAAGTAAGTAACTGCATAAAATGCTAACTTACTGCCAGCTCCTTGTCTTGCATATTTGAGTTTAGTAACTACTGCCTTGTTGGTTGGTTTGCTTGTTTGTTTTTTTCAGTCAGAGGATTTCTTTTCACTGATTGAATCACACGAGGGGAAACCGCTGAAGCTGATGGTTTATAACACTGAAGCAGATTCCATTCGAGAGGTAGTTGTGACTCCCAATGGAGCTTGGGGTGGAGAAGGAAGGTACTGATCTCCGGACAGTCACTGGCTGATGACAGGTTATATACTCACTGTAAATGAGCTCCTGTTAAGAGTATCATTATTACTATTGATTACAGCTTGTTGTTTTCAAGTTAAGCCTTGTGTTCTTACATTTGTCGCACAAAACTGTTCATCTTTCCGTAAAAAAGTAGCTTAGAACTAGGAATTAGGCATATTCTGGGTCTAATCCTGTTTGAGTTGAAACCAATGGCAAAATCTGTGTTGGCTTCCCCAGTAGCAGATTCATTTGCTATGTTCTCCCAGTCAAATGTTTGGTTAAAGCAGGAAGAAAATCCAAATCGAGTCAGGTTATATATTTTGTAAAGATATATAAAAATAATCAGCTGAAAGCTAAGCTATGTGTGTTTAAATGTCAGTTGCAGAATGTTCCTTGAGTACTATAAGCAAGTGAAATGATTCTTGCAGGTAGGTGTTTCTTGCTGTAGATTAAAGACTCGAGCTCTTTTTGGTTTAAAGTCAAAATTCAAAACACTTCCTAGCTTTGTTAAGAACACTGTTTTTTCAAGTCTTGTTTTAATTTTGTTGTACAGTTTAGGATGTGGTATTGGATACGGCTATTTGCACAGAATTCCAACACAGTCTATAGTATCAAAGAAAAAGCCAGAGAGCAAACCACCTTCACCCTTAACAGAAGCTGGAACTCCTGTGCCATCTACTAATGGTTACACAGAGGTATGTACAAGATCAGTCATGTTCTCTGGAGTTTCAACATTTTCTACTTGTTGGAACATTCATAATACAGTGTTTTTGAATACAGCACACAACTTTGCTTGAACAAAGTTGAGTTAGGCAAAGGAAAAGTGAGAGCTGATGATGCTGAGCAGATGACAGGAAGGGCAGCATGAGCGAGAAGCTCTTTGCTAAGCTGTACCCTTTATTTTCTCAAACTTTCAGCTGGTATTCTTCCATATTCTTCATTCTATTTGGGTGCAATTACATATATTGCACTTACTCTTTCACCAGAGTTGGCTGATAGGAATTTTTGCTAGGTATTTTCTTCCTGTTTTGAAGACTTGCATTCTACAGCTGTAGCAGGGAACCACATTAGAAGAATACTCTCCTCACCAGGAAATAAAATACATCTACAAGTATTAAGTCTGGACTGCTCTTCTAAGAACGTACTGCCTTTAAAAAGCTACACTGGAGCATGTCCTAATCAGCAGCTTGACTGTCAGTTTTGCCATCATGGGTTCTCTCTGAATTGGTGTACTTGGGAGATTGAGGTAGAATGCTTTCAGAGGGAGGCCTTCAGCTGAAGCTTTCAATATTAAAAACATGCTTTTCCTTCTTACTGCGTTATTTCAGACTCCATTACTGGCACCTACTTCTCAGAGTGACAGCTCCGAGACAGTTATGAACTTGGATCATTCCACAGATCAAGAAATGAGTGGTTATTCACCAGAAAGCTCACTTTCTCCACCTCCCCCTCTCCGGAGAGTTATGGATCCAGGTATATTTTCTTGGGCGCTTTTTTCAGCAATTCTTTAGAGGACATCTCAATGAACTAATACGGTCTTAAACAAGTTTGAGGCTTAAATACAGAACTATGAGCGTTGCTGGTTGTTTTCCTTGAAGTTTTTTGCCTTCACTGGATTTCAGAACAGTAGAATTTGGGTACTGTGAGCCAGACTGAGGTTAGCATTCTGCAGAAGTCTTTCCATTGATGTCAGCCAACTTTTAGGTTATATTTATTGGCATTTAGTGGGGAGGGGACTTGACTGACTTCACTCTGGATATAACGTGTTTTTGAATCTAAAATTTTTTGTTACATCTAAACCAGTACTATAATACTTCCGTTCCCCTTCAGGATTTCTAGATATGTCTGGTATTTCATTTCCTGAACTCACTGACTTAAGAGAAGTGTCCAACATGCCCTCGTCTACTTCCTTCAACATGCCGGCAGCAGATGCTTTAGTAGGCACTGAAAAGTTAATGTCGAACAATGACGCTTCTGCTTATTTTGGTAAGTGTATTCAAGATCCCCTTTAGGCCTCTGACCTAATTTCTGGAACGGCACCAACTCATGCCTGTTGAATGGTATCATCCTTTTTGGAAATAAGGCCAATTTGAAGAAAAATCTGAAAGGGGACTGGCTAAAACGGGATGGGAAAAGTAGCAGAAATCAGGTGTAGAAGTAGATAAAAACTAATAGGCTTTTTTATAAGATTATAGAATGTGTATCTTTTTCTTTGAGTGAAAATGTTGATGATCCAAATTAAACTGACCGCAAAAGTAGGTCTTTCTAAAATAACTGTAAATGAGTTTTTGCACCATAGGCTTGTCTTCACAGTTGTAAAGTGAAAACAAAGTTGCAGTCATCTTAATAGTGACTTTTCTATTTAAAAAAAAAAAAATCTTCACATTATGGATGGCTTTCCCCTTTTAAAAAGCGGGGTGGCTAAAAGTTGTAACACAAAATAAAACATCTCTAGCATAAGAATACAACAGACCAAATTTGGTTTGTGGTCTCTTAAAAACCTGCTTGCACCATCAGATTTTTCTGGGTTTGGGGAGAACTGGGTAAACGCAGCCCATGTATTTGACAGGTGTGAATCTGGTTATGTGCCTGCACCAGGCAGCTTGTCCAAACTGATTCTCCAGAAATATGGTAACCAGAGGCGCTGTCTGTTCGCCTGACAGCTTTTGGTTTTCTTACAAACTATTTCCATTTCTCAGAAAATGCCACAGCTTTAGACCCTGAAGATGTAACCATGTATTCTGAAGGCTCAGTCAAGCAGCTTGAGTTGGACAACCTACTGCCTTCGATTCCATCGTTACCTTCTTTTGCTCTTCCTAATGAAATTTCTTCAAAAACAACACTAGGAACTGATCACGATAACCAAGAAACAAAGCTGCTCTTAAACACTATTGAGAGCTCATTAACCACTACTCCGGTGAAACCCGATGATGAAGCAGCACGCGAGCAGAAAGAAGCAGCAGCCGCGCAAGATCGTGAGTGAAACGGATGGTGCTTTTGTTTACAGACTCCCATATGCTGTGATACTACAGCTTGGAATATTTTTCTGATCTTGAAAGAATTAGTTATTCTATTTTGTTAGTGTAGACAATATTATAAAAGAAATTGTATGAAATACCTATCCTATTGTCTTTCCAATCATTGTTTAATGGATTGATCTGTGTTCAAACTTTGAATGCTGTCTGAAATCACCAAATTAATGGAGAAATTAATGCAGGAACAAGTTGGAGACTGGCAAAATGTCAAGCTCTTGAATTCACATTTGCTTACAGATGCTCCTGAATGTATTTATGAAGGCAGTCTGCCTGAACAGCGACACTTGATGATGATTTTCTCAGTATGATTGAAGGCATTAAAAAAAGCTATTTATGGTTTTGACTTGCTAGAAAGCTTTTCTAATGGTATCCCTCACGTGCCTTTCAAGGCATTTCCTACTTGTTTTAGTTTCCCGTGTCTCTTAACAGTTACTCGCGTACCTTCCGTACAACTGCTTTTTCAGGAAAGGAGGTGCCATATGGCTTGAAGTTGCAGCACAGATAGGACAAGACCGTGTGGGTTGGCCCTGTCGTTCACCTTCGCTCTTCAATGGATCATGTGGTTGTCTCACAGCTAAAAAAAAAACCTGAGGGGGAAAATGATGATGGTTACTTGAAACAGACTGAAGTCAAAGATGATGTTAAGTCAGGCCCATGTGTTTTCAGGGTGATTAACCTTTTCAGTGGAGTTGAATATGTCTTGGTTGCTGTAGTGACAGAAATAGATTTTCTTTAGTTGTGCTTTTCCATTTACCCACTTCTGGTTTTATACAAATCATTAAGCTTAAGACACGAGTTAGTGCAGCAACATCTATTGCTTTTTGTAGCTTATTTCATTTGCACTCGTCTTCAAAATAGCTTCTGAATGTAATAGTCAACGTGAAAGAAATGTGGGTGTGTTTATACCCCTTGGGGCAGTAATTTGTCACGGAATTTTAAAGCTGCTGCTCGGCAATAACTTCACTCTAGCTGGTACAGTTAGTGTGGTGAAAATACTTCAGATTAAAAGAATGGGATTCAAGGTTAGGTGCGTGTTTAAGCTATAAACTAGAGTAATCTTATTTAGCACGGTATTGTCTCACTTCCTTTTCCCTGCCCTGTTTCCACCCTGTGCCCTGTGGAAGGGTGGTCAGTAAGCGCTGAAATCGGGTAACAGCACAGGCTGGGCAGCCTGGGTCACACGGATTTGCCCGACAACTCAGCTTCAGCAAAAGGGTGCAGGTGAAGCTGCAACACAAGAGAGGTATTGGATGAGTATACCCATACCTGAAACCTGTCCTTTACATTCCTTTGTGACTGTTGGTCTTAGATACTGTTTTCACATAAAATACAGTAGCTCTGAACAGGATGGTCAAAATAATTTCTGCTTTAAAGAAGAATGCGTTAAGCTCTACCTGCAGGTAGAGACTGGATCAAGAGATTGGAAATCTGGTCTGCTAAATGGTCTGTTAACAGTGAACAGAATTTTTTTCCTGTGTTGCTAAAATAAACATCTTCTCCCCCCAACTGACTGCTACAAGGGTGAACAGACAAACACTAAAAATAAATGTAATTTAAGCGATTGGTAAGTTTGTTTGGTGTCAGAGCCTGGTGACTGAAGACACACAGGTGATCTATTTGGGTTTTTTGTTGTTATTTATTTAGGCCTGTTCCTAGCCTTACACGTTTCTCAAAATTGTTTTTAAGCTGGTAGTAGTTCACTTAACTGGTGCTGTACCATAAGCACTCTTAGAAATTAAAGCGCAGGGAATGTCAAAGCTCACACTACATTTCAAATATCACAGTAATAAATGGCTTAACACTTAGGCCAGTCTGTGTCCAGGCTACCTTATGTTAATTGGCTTTGGGAAGGGGAAGGGGGGAGTTATAGTTATGAGACTTGATTCTTTTTTCAAAATATTTATGCACAATGGTCTGACATCTGTTTAGAAAAGCAAATAAAGAGTTAAAACCTCTAGCAGTAGTATGTTGTATTCACCCAGACTAAATTTTATCATTTAAATGCTGAATGAGGTGAAGAGTTTAACCTCCTCCTCAAATTCTTTTTCTCTTGACAATTTGGAGACTACCTTTTGAGATCCCTGAAGCTGCCTCCCTGCTGAAACAAAGAGAAGGTACTCTTTTACTTGTGAGTGCAGAAGTGAGAAAGCTGATTAGAATTTCCTAGTTTCCAAACAAAACCTAAAAAGAGGGGTAGAAGCTCCTGAGAGTGGCTGGATCTGGACAGGATCCAATTCTCCTGGAGACACGGGCCTCCTGCCTTGCCTTCCTGCTGTTGCTACAAGCGTAGACAGCAGGAGGCCCACCCCCTCCGAGACAGACTTGAGTGCTTGTAATTATCTCGCTGCTCCTGCCACCACCTTAATTTGAGGAAAATTCAGGAAGGGAATGACCAGGTACTACTTACTGCTGAGCGAAATGTACCTCATAAAGCCTGTGAGGAGAGGCCAGGTCTGAAATAAAAAGAGGTAACATTTTATGTTGGTCTGAAACAAGCAAGAATGGCTGTGGGAACCAGAGCTGCCTTTGAGTGCAATGACTTGAAGCTTCTGTATTTGGGGTTTGAAACAAAAGCTACGGTTTCCAGATAAGTAGGAGAGCTGTATATTGCCTTGTTTGCTTCTGTACACTTTTGAGGGATATTTATTTTGCAGTATCACAGGGAGGGCAAAACAAAGGGAGGAAGCTGTCACCTTAAAAGTGCTTTGTGCTAATTTTAGAGCTTGGAGGCAGTAGATGTGTAGCTCAACACTGGATGGTGGTTTGGTATGGCCAGACACAATAGGATAAGCTTCCAGACCCAAGATGCTGTCAGCCAAGCTGGAGGAGGTGAGTCTGGCAGACATTTACATTCAAAGAGGCTACCAAGAGCTCAAGTATTATGGTAAGGACTAGGCAAAGCTCATCTCCACTGAGCTGTGCCTCTACTGGCCCTGGAGGGAGGCTGTGGGACCTCCAGCCACCCAGACTCTACTCAACAAAGGCTGGAGCAACTTGATCAAGCCTTGCCCCAGGCAAGGCTAACTTCAGTGGCTTGAACCAAGCCTTCCCTTTGGCTGTAAATTACTTGATTCAGGGGAACTTCAGACGGCATAACCCTGTACCAGGAACGATCCTAACCCCTAAAACTCATGAGGAAATAACTATCCTAGAGATAAACATGCAAAGCTCGCTGTTAAGAATGTATGGATGCTAAACTGATTCCAGCTGAACTTGAATTTGTGAAGGAATGCATTTAGTGTCTTTAAGGTGAACGGCTGTGGGGCAAGAACTGCTGAAATACCACCAAGTTCAGGCAGAGATGACTTTTGTTTTCCACCCTGAGCTTTCACAGCAGGCTTGCCGATTTACAGAGCCTGCACAAACCTGCTGCTGTGCTACTCTAGGATCCCTGTAGAAGCTGCTCATCCAAACCTCTGTACTTACCATAGAATCATAGAAGGTTTCGGGTTGGAAGGGACCCCTAGAGGTCATCTAGTCCAACCCCCCTGCAGTGAGCAGGGACACCGTTAACTAGATCAGGTTGCTCAGAGCCCCGTCCAACCTGGCCTTGAATGTTTTCAGGGATGGG
>BOSO01015636.1:0-24176 GCA_018403395.1 Gorsachius goisagi | reverse complement strand
CCCTCAGAACAAATTTCAGGTATGCTTACCTAATTTTTACTGGATTAAACTTTAATCATCTCCCTGACTAAGCTTTGGCTTTCACTGGTGCTTAGGAAGAAGACAATCTCATAGATCATAGAACTTGTAAAACCTGTGGGAGGCAGTTTCGGCACCAGGGACTGAGATGAGGCTGGGGTGACTTCAGAGGTACCTAGAGACTTTCAGGACTCTTGTGATTCAGGCTCTGCTGTGAAGGTTTTCTTGTTCCCTAGCCTGGCAGAGGTGCTTAAAATCTGCCAAATTTAGGCAAAGTGTAGGTGTAGGTGTAGTGTAGGTCCTTGCCCAAAGGAGCTAATATAGCAAACTCTTATCTCCTGACTCACTCTGTGGACCTGACAGAATTAAGGAATTTATAGTGACACTCCTCTAAATTGAGGATGCTGGTGACGTGGAAAGGTTGAGGTTCTTGCATTGTTAGTCAACGCCTCGCTCAAAAAGCACTTGCATTCTTTAATTTCTAGCTAAGCTTTTTATGCAAAAGTGACTAAGCAGTATGGCAGGGCAAGGAACTCTTTTGTTGGTCTCTAGAACAGTATTTATAAGAACTAACATTGCTTTGAATTAAAGTATTTTGATGAACCTGCTTTAGCAGGAGGGTTGGACTGGATGATGTCCCGAGGTCCCTTCCAACTCTTGCCATTCTGTGATTCTGTGATACTGTGATGACAAGACTAACCATTACAGTAGCAATACATTATAATGTTATGACCACAAATCCAGATAATCTACTAAATAAGGAAAAGCAGCATAAACATTTAGAGATGAACAGTAATTTCTAAGAGTAATTTATAATCGGAAAGTATATGAGGTTTATTGAGCTGGATTGCTATTTTTGCCAGTGTTTGGGGGTGAGCAATGTCTGCAGGATTTACTGTTACGTGCAGTTCCTCTTATTCTGAGAAATGCTGGAAGAACTATTCCACACAGGAAAGGTCCAAGAATGAATTTTTGTATCAGGAATAGTGTGGCCAGCAGGAGCAGGGAAGTGATCGTGCCCCTGTACTCGGCAATGGTGAGGCCGCACCTCAGATACTGTGTTTTGGGCCCCTCACTACAGGAAAAGATGTTGCATTGCTGGAGAATGTCCAGAGGAGACCAACAAAGCTGGTGAGCTGTCTGGAGCACAAGTCTGATGCAGAGTGGCTGAGGGAGCTGGTGTGGTTTAGCCTGGAGAAGAGGAGGCTGAGGGGAGACCTTATCGCCCTCTACAACTGCCTGAAAGGAGGCTGTAGTGAGGTGGGGGTCGGTCTCTTCTCCTAGGTAAAGGGTGATAGAATGAGGGGAAATGGCCTCAAGTTGTGCCAGGGCAGGTTTAAGTTGGACATTAGGAAAAGTTTTTTCACCAATAAGGGTTGTTAAGCTTTGGAACGGGCTGCCCAAGGAAGTGGTGGGGTCCCCATCCCTGGAGGTATTTAAAAGATGGGTAGATGAGGTGCTTTGGAGTATGATTTAGAGGTGGGATGGCAGGGTGAGATTAGCAGTTGGACTTGATGATCTTAAAGGTCTTTTCCAACCTAAGCGATTCTATGATTCTATGAAATCTTTTTCATCCCACAAGCTGATCTGTACAGGAGATGTTTTGAGCATTGTCTGGGGTAAGGAAGGTTAGGTGGGCACCCATTTCTGCTGCAGAGGAGCACGGTCAGCTTTCCTGGCAATCACATCAGTACTGCCCCCAATCATCCCCTTATTCCCACTGTCAGGAACATGCTGTCTCTCCTTTCATATCAGCAGAAAAGCTCAGAAATCCCCTGTAGCTTCAGGGATGTGGCAGCAGGGTGGCTAAGGGGCAATCACCTTAGCAGCCCTTGCTCTGCTTTCCTGCTCATCTATCTCACGCTTACCAAGACAAAGAATGGACCTTCATTTTATGCTAGGGTCATATTTTTGGGGCAAAATGTCTGTTACTTACCTGACACCACATTCTTGATAAAGAGCACTGAATAGTTCTCAGATGGAAAAAAGGGAGGTTCGCATGCTTTTTATTTATCAACTCTGTTTCTGAATGTGAGACTCCCTTCTGCTTTTATCTGCATTAATAAGTTAATTACCTCCTTTTAAATGCAGTGACCCACTGACATTTTGTTTGCTATGTAATTCTCAACCCGTACGTCAGGACATCGCATTGTCTGAAGAAGTGTCATAGATTATTTAGATGTTGCAAAGCAGAGAGAATGCTTTCTGAAAAATAGGAGTCTCAAGCTTTAATTTTTTAATGTATTTTTTTGCTTTTAGATCCAAATTAGGCCTCACTTCCCACTGACTCAAACATTTTATAGATGCTTTTAAAATGTGTTTTTTCATTGATCCCATCCCACACCACTAATTTCCACTTCCCCAATACCTTTCGTCTATCTTTACTCAATGAAAAGAAGAAAAATATCTCTCCTGTTCCTCCACATCAGACTTGCTGACATTTTTGCTAAAGGACTGTTCTCTATGTTATGTATGCGGTTGTATCAGGAGGCACGTGCACATGCTGGCACCTGACATTTTTGGACAGTTTTACTGACTATATATAGTAATCAAAAAAGGAAACTTTTTACCTGGCAGAGCCCTACAGTGTGTCTCAATAATATCCCAGTCAGCCAAGGACTTCCAGGCCAGTGGGTGCCCCTGTGGTTCAGGAGTAATGGTGGGACATCAATCCCTCCTCAGGAGAGAAGGAACAGTGTCAAGCAAGGGTGACAGTAACTTTAATACTGATCTTACCAAGTTGGAAGGAGGATGGTGATTATTAGCCATTTACTAGTAACCTGCACCCACATCTAGACACCAAACAGCCCTGTCCAACTACAGAAACTAATGATTTCTCCATTCAGGCATTTCTTGTGACAAGGCGAAGAGGAAATTGCCCAGGTCAATTCTCTCATCTCAGTCAGGCAAGCTTCTTGGCTCTCTCATGCCGTAGCTTTTGGGATGCTTATAAAGAACCTTCGCAGGTGTGAAATCCAGCATGGGGGGACACATCAAAACCTGGTCTGAAAAACAAGTAACTGCATGATGGAGGTTGGCATCATGGTCCTGAGACCAATACATTCAGACTTTTCATAATAGCCAAGATGCCTGGCTTCCTGTTGATACTGACAATCATCCAGTCCAGAAAAGCGTGGCTCTTCCTTCATTTTCCAAAAGAAATCAAAAGGTAATATTTTCCATTCAGTGCCATTTTTGCCATTCGTTTGTCTTCATGTAAATATTTGCTTCCAACAATTTATGCCCTCTCTCCCAGTTTGGGTTTATAGTGTATCTGAATTGGTTTCACATATGGTATTTGCAGAGGGTTTTGATAGCCACAGATGGTGCATCTGCAAACATTTGAAATCTGCTTCACTATCCAAACCTTCAATATTTGTCACTGTCCCCAAAAGAGTTAGTTAGTAAATGCCTGATGTAGCTATTCACTCATAATAAACACTAAAGGGTAGTGAGTTGTTGGGAATTAAAAAAATCAAAGAAATCTTATGCCCTGATTCTGTAACTCCAGCAATAATATCAGGAGGAGAATCACCTCACAGCAGGTAAATTGAAGGAGAAGTTTTAGTTGGCCTTTCTGTGCTTCACATTAATTTCCTTCACTTGATTTCAGTCAGACCTCTGTAACTAAATGACATTATTTCTGCTTTAGCGTATTGCATTTTGCTGTCATTAAAAGAATACAGGGGAAGAATTTACATATGTATTGCCAAAAAAATACCAAAGTCCATTCAAAAAGGAAAGAAAGCACAGGATTACTAGGCAGGCAAAGCTGACTCATTTATTAGTGCACTTACTTATAGAGAAATTTAAAATTACTTGTTCCATTAGAAAAATCCAGATAATTTTTATTTTCTGTGTTAGATGAGTACCGGCAGCCAGCAGGACCGTGGCTGGATCCTTCACAGACAGAAACCTGTTGGTGGGCTGAGGTGGGGAGAGGGGAGAGGCAGACACACAGCCAGCCCCTGCTTTAATACGATGTCAGCCCAAGCACGTACTTCAGCTGGTGGCTGTGGCCCAGGTCCTATCTACGTGGCGATACCATCTAGCCTTTGCTTCAGAGGCAATTCCACGTCTCCCTGTAAGTAAAGGTAAAGAGAGGGAGAAACACTACCCTTTGCACTCATACAGACATTTTGAAATATAAAGTGCCATTATCCCCATAAGCTCATCAGAAGTCCTGGCCCCCAGCTCTAAAATTGTTGGGATGACTCCATAATAAAGGGTAGATGGCAAAGAAAAGGAAAAAAAAAAAAAGAGATATTATCCCCATTTTTCAAATGACAAATGGAAGTCCTGCAAATACACGTGACTTGCCCAAAGTGAGACAGAAGAATCTGTGCCAGAGCTATGCTGCACTTCAGGTGAAGCCAGGCTGGGTCCTCACTATGATTTATCCACAGTCTAAAGGCAATGAGGATCCAATAAGCTGTACAGTGGGAAGGTCCTAAGAACAAATGTGGAAGGATGGAACTGGGTGGATAGTAAATGGAAAGTTGTTCCCATGGTTAGGGTTATCTGAAAAAGTCCAGAGTAGGGAAAGGAGACCAAAACAGAAAGTAGAAGAAAGGGAAGCAGGGTTTTCATACATCCGTCATGGTTAGAGGAATGGGTAGAGAAATACTGTAATTTTGGCAGCTGCAGCTTTGCTGAAAAGGAAGGGTAGAAGGAAGAAGGTGAAAGAAAGCCAAGCATGTTCCCCAAGGATGAATGAAAAGGGTGGAATTGTGCATTGATAGTGTGTGTGTACATACCACAGTGAAAGAGGGAGCCAGATTTGTTAAGGGCCTGGGTGTGAGAGGAGGAGAGAATAACTCCTAGGGCTGAGGCCACGACAGGGTGGGCATCCAGGAGAGGTCTGTTCCTGAGTGAGCCACTGTAGCCCATGCTGTCCTGCTTGGGGGAGCCTGCTCGATGGGTGCTGCAGCAACCATGACATCCATTCTGCTTGTGGACATCTGCTTCCTTCAAGCCTGCCAGGCTGGGAGCTGCAGGGGAGAGCCATGGCCAGAGAGCAGGAGAGGCGAGCGGCAAGCTTAGGGCAGGTGGGAGGGGTAGAATAAAGAGGTAGCAGCTCCTGGCTCTTGCAGGCATGGTCTTCCTTCCCAGCCATCGATAACAAGCTGCTTTAACACCCAAACTTGACAGCTTTTCTACAATTTGCTTAAAAGTGAGTGTGTTTGCTGAGGACTGACATGTCCATGTGTAGAACTCTCTTCCTAGACTTTAAATGGCTGTGGAAGGATCATGACTTTGAGCAGGAGTTACTGTGCAATCAAAAATAGCGTAGTTTTGCAAGCAGGGGAATGAGAATACAGACTGAGTTTCTCTCTCACTGTACAAACTTTCAGGTTTACCCAGTCCAGCTTGAAACCATAACTGCTCTAATGAGGAAAGTGTGCAGTCAATGGGACATTAACTGGTTTGGACACTATTACTGTAAAAATAAATAATCAACCAACTTTATCTCTGAATAGAATACTCTGCCGCGGGAAGATTGACTGAATAACTGACATGATTGCTGAGGAAGAGATGGAAATAACAGTTTACAGTTCACAAGATCTCAATGGACAATCAACGTGGTAAATTAGGATGTGGCTGAAATTATAGATATAGCAATTAAAATTAGCTATGAATAATAGAAGACAGTTCTTCTAGAATAGAATAGAAAGTGCCACTAGACAGAAACAGAATAATACTGTGCAAATGTACAGAAATTTTAATTTTTAAGAGAAGTTCAAATTGGCAAGAGATGTGTTCAGTATCTCCACTGACACTTTTCAAAAGCTGATAATAGGCAGCTGTAAATTATTGTTGGAGAGGAATTTAATTTAATCGCATCTATTCCTTATGAAAAGCACTTTCTGAAGCACATTTAAAGTCGATGCGAAGGTGTCTCTAAATTACCATTCAGACGGAGTCTATTCATTTCAGCTGGCCACAGTTTGACCGTACTCTCCTCTTTAGTCTATTGCTCTCTTTTAAATTGCAGAAACTGTGTTATGAACAGAAGAGCCATAAGCCCTGCTGTTCCAGCACAGCGGCTATTCACAACCAATGCTGGAGCTGCTTTTTACGTAACAGGAGAAAATTGCAAAACCAGAAAAAGTGGGGGCTTTTATTTGTTCTTTCTGTTTCCCTGTAAAACTCCTGTTGAAAGTCACTGCCGACAATGTGATGCAGGATGGAAGGCGTTAGTTTGTGCTAGGAGAATTATTCACACATTTTTAAAACCTTAAAGTATAATGTGATTGTGCTGAATGAATATATGACTGCAAAGCTGTCCAAGAAGCCCGGATGTCATTAGATTTCTACTAAATATATAGATTCAGATTCAGCAGGCTCTATAAACATGTCTGATTTCAAGGGAGGCGGACAGTATGACTGAAGTCCTTTTTTGCCAGACCTGATCTTGTGTAGTTCCTCTGTAATATCAATGCTGAACATTCAGGCTTTCCAAAGGGTAAAATTTTTCTGCTAGAATCCCATGTATACATTCTGAAATTTTTCCCATTCTCTTGTACAAATTCCAGTGACACAATGGAGGACACCTGTGGAATCTCTAATGTTTTTTAGCTGATGGGAATCTTATCAGAAAATTTTGTCTTAGATGTGCGTATGTGCACATTTGTAATGCAGTGGGTCTTTAGGAGAACAACATGATACTAAACACCAGTAGAAGTGAGTTATTCGTTATCAAGATAATACCAACAAGATAGGACCATTCAGTTATTATACATTGGAAAACAGAAAAAACCCCACGGCCATTACTTTGTGCTTTTTGACTTTTTAACATTCTCCAGCGTGCCCCTTTCTAGTTGCTGCACTGCCATCCGTGTGAGGCTGGGACAGATACCAAACCCTCTCTCAGGTACCTGTGTAGGTACTTGAGCACATAAGAATGCTGTGACACCTGTTAAGGCTGCTTATCAACCCCAAGACACACAACAAATCTCTTTAATGACAAAACCTGCTTCGTCATAAAAAGGAGGGTTGAACACACGAGTATACCTACCGTATCTACATCCTCATCACTCCCCCTCTTAGACTGAATCCTCATCACTCCTCCTTACCAAACCAAATCAGAGGGCAGCCACGGTGTTGGGACTCTCCAAGTTTCCTTTGTTCCAAGGGTAGGTAACACTCACAAAGACTTAACTGGGAATTATAAAACCCAAGTGGGGATGGGATCCACTAAACCCCAGGGGAGATGGTGCTGGAGGATATGATAGCAAGTTTGAGTTTTGATATAAAAGCATGATTATGCCTGCAGTATGTCTTTTTATCTTTCTTTCTCTTGTATTACATGTATTCTGGCAAATCTTTGGATTCTCCAGCAGTTTGTTAATGAGCTGTTGTGTTATAAATAATCTTGTTTTGTTTTGTTGGGTTTTTTAATTTATTTTTTATTAAGCTGTTTCTAATGGTTCACAATTAATTATAACAGCTCTAAATTTTAAATTTAAAATAGTTTATATTATTGCCCAGGCTTTTCCCATAGGCAGAGGAATGCTAGTAGTACAGTACTGGTGAATCAGTTTTAATAGATATTTTGAAACAAGCATAGCTGCAATTATGGCCAGAGAACCCCTGCCAATTTTTAATGGTTTATTTTTATTGTAAAAGCATCTTCTAAATACATTTGTTTCTCATGGGATGGAAATTATTGTTTTAGAGTGTTTCATGCCAAAGTTTTACTTATTATGTTACCTAGTAACCTATTGTTACATAAAAATCACAAGTTATATTTTAATAAAATATAAAACCAATGCAAGACAACATGTTGGAATTAAAGGTACTTATGTTTGCTATCATACAGCTGGTAGTTATTATTTTTATGTTACTCCTGATATTTTAAAGTGCTATGCAAACATTAAGTGAATCATAAAACCTAAGAACTCATTTTTGTTCTATCATTTTATAGATGGGGAAGAGGGCACCGAAGTGCCCTACTCATTGCAACAGGGACACAAAATTAGAAGTTCTGTTCCTGTCTCTCAGCTGACTCCTGAAAGCACTTTGTAAATAACAACATATCTTGTGAGAAAATTGGCTTTGAATTTACTTCTGTAATGAGATTTGGACTTTTTCTTCCTCCATGATCCACAGAAAAAAGAGAAGGTTTACATTTTGTTTACATTTTATATTGTTTACACTTTTTCATCATGTTGACTAATGTTGTGCCTCCAAATTTTGAATGATTCTTCCATTGCAGTTTGAAAACCAAATGAATGCTAAGCAGTGTCAGTCACCACGTGATAGCTATACCTGCATTTTTGTCAGGAGACCACATTATGCATATTAGACTGGTTCTGAAAGCTTCAATTAGTACATCTGAAGTCCAACCTCCAACATGAGCAACTGGCTGGAGTACTTATTTGTTTATACAGATGCCGCTGAAAACAAAGCAATAGACACAGTAGGAAATAAATTAGATACGTACATTTTTTCTACCTGATTAACAAGGTACAAGGAGAATTAAGCACGAAAAAAACACATAAAACATTGATGGATAAAATGGGAACATATTCATGACCACATCTCAGTCATAGGATATTATCTTACAGTAAAAATACTACTTGGATGTTCTGAATGAGGCACAAGTCAAATATCTTCAAATTTGGTTTCATTTATTTTCATTTGGTTATCTTTGTCACCAATAAACCATGATCCACTGACACTTGATTCTGAACCTCACCCATTTTGTTAAACTCAGTATGCAGGGCTGAGGCTCCAGTCATACCTTGGTGTTGGTACCTCTCTTATTTGGTTTGAGTCGAGTGTGACACCAGTGATCACTGTTTGCATTTTAGATATTTATGTATTTATCTACCTCTCGCTTTTGCAGACTGGGCTACCTGGGGCTCCCCCAGTCTCAAAAGGGTTATCACAGGAATAAGAAGGTACAAAGAAGGGCTACAAAAATGTTCCCCCCAAGACATCTGTTCCACAGCTCAATCTGTGGCACCAGTGATTATTACTGCCACTATTCACAACTTAGGTATTTCCATACTTACTTATATCACACTTAAGCAAGTGTGGAGTCAGGTCAGGTTTTAACATCTCATTATCTTTGTATTTAATTTGACCTAGGGAAGATTTCCAGACCCTGGAGCATGCCAGAGGGCACCTAAGCAACAAAGATGGTAAATGTCCATTAAAAAAACCCAAAGAAAGTAGAATGATTTGCCATGCAGAAAAAGGATGATGCTGGAAGTGCTTATTTATAGGAACACCCTTCTCTTCTGTAAAATAGCTATTGAAGTAATTATAGAATAACCTCTACTATACGTTTAGTTAACACTATTAAATATTACTATTTTTTTCACTTGGTGGTGTGCATTCCCATTGGATTGCTCCAGAAGTGCAAAATATATTTGTTTAGTCAGGAGGACTCCTGCTAATTGTTTGATGGCACTTGCTGTGCTGGAGAGATTTGATATTTATGTTGTTGCTCTGAATGCAATGCACTTCTGATTCATTTTAATGTTGTTTGGATAACTGTGAAGAGAAATAAAATGGCACAATATTGTTTTCCTATGCTGCTTTCAAAGTGACATAATTACTGCAAATATCGCCTGAGATACCCACTGAGACAATCAGTGGACTTAATTTTAGATGGAGCAATATGTATCTGAAGACTGAAAGCAAAATGGTGCACTGCAAAGTGATGGAGGAAGTACTGGAACAGAGATCACTGCTAAGCACCAGGTTATCTACCTACTCACTCTCAGCCAGAGGTTACGTATTTTGAGACAACTGCCAGTTCTTATGTCAAGTATGCTATACACTGCCTTAAGTCTGTAACTCTCTTTTACAAGTCACAGCAGAGATATTTGTGTGCTAATTGATCACTGTTTCAATCCTTCACAAAAAATGCACTTGTTACCAGCTTGGAAAAGGGCAGCTTACCTCCTAGCATCGTGGGAGGACCTGTTCAGTTCACAAAATCCAAGTCCAAGGCAGAGGTGGGATTCCCACCCAAAGGCAGGGAGAGGCGAGCTCTGCTCATGCTGTGTGAGTTGGCCTGGGACCCATGCAGGACCCATGGCATAGCTTAGAGTGAACTCACCTGAGGTTTGGGCTGGAACTTGCAGTGCCCTTGTAAACATGGAAGTCTCTGACACTCTCTGAAGAAATGCACTAGAGCATGCCCTGTCACTTAGAGGTCCCCTAGAAATGCTCAGCTTCTTGGGGGGAAAGGGACTTAAAGGCCAGGAGGCAACTTTGTGAATTTCACAGAAATAACTGGGAGAAACTAAATCAGATTCTACATTGTACCTTTGGGAGCTGTTATCTGGGGGGAAAAATCTCAAGGGATCTTTGAATTACTTCTCATTTTCATGATCCTTGGCAGCTCTGAAACACAAACTAAAGATTTTTGAATTCAGAGCATGGGATGGTTGTATCCATTCTCCCTGGTATCATGCCAACAAGCAGACAAAAGCAGATGCCTAGAGAAGAGGAAAAAAAAAGGTCAAAAATATAATGTTTCCCTAAAATACTTTTCCGGCTCCAGGGTCTCCTTGAGTCAGAGATGGTGTCTTTGTAATTAGTAGTCCTGATATTTTTTTCTTTTGATTTTTTTTTCAGTTATCTTTTGAATTCATATAGATGTTTTGCACCTGAAAAAAAACTGTAGTTTACCTGCACCATGTGAAGAATTAATTCCTTTCATTTGCTCTGAGTCTGCCATCTGCTTACTTCTGTTGTCCTGTAGTTTTTGCTTTGGCAGAGACCGTGAGCAGCCATTCCTGCTGCACCTCTCTGTGTATATTTTTAAAATGTGCCACCTCTCCCTACTCCCCACTCCAATTTCTCTCTGCTAAGCTAGTGCTTACTTAGTTGCTCTTCCTAGGGAGAGTGTTCCATATTTTAAAAAACAGTTGCATGTTTTTTGAAAATCCCTGTCACCCTGCTCTCAGTCTTTCCTGGTTATACTCTCTTTTGACATTGGAGGATGAGAATTGCACACAACAGTTAAAGATGTGGCTGAACTATGGATTTATACAGCCAGGTAATGAGATTCTCTGCTTGTTTCAAAGGCTGCTCTATCTTAAAACTGGTTATCCAGCATAGCCTTGCCAGCTCCTGTAAGCATGTTGTCTGGAGACCTGTAATTATGTAAGAGTCTCAGCTTGCATTTATGAGTTGCATAAACAAGTTTTTATCTTTTGTGACGAGAGAAAAAATCTGCAGGAAGTAAAACCTACGACTTTTAAATCAGAAGCTAAGACAAAAATAAAAATGCATTATTTGGGGTAGTGGTGGCAGTGCTAGTAGTTAAATTTCACTGCTTGAAACCTGATTTCATAATTTGAGGTTATATGTAATATTTGTGTGCATTTTATTTGTATTGCAGTCTTTTGTGCCACTTGGTAGGCAGGTTGGATGAGCTATGCTGAATAAAGCTCATTTCTCAGTGCACAAGATATACTGCCATCCGTAGATGGGATCCCCATCTCCTCACCCTAGCTTCATATCTGGCATGTCCTTATGTTTTGGCTTCTGTGTTCTCCCCACAGTCCATCTCTGACTGCAATCGACCAGCTATTAAGAGATGTTCTTACATATGTGAACTCCCAGACCTACCCAGGAACCTGCCCTCTTCCAATTTGGGAGAGGAATGGTTGACCCAGTATGTCTCAGACCTCCAGTCTTTAGGTTTTGGTGTCACAGCAGTATTTGGAAACAAGAACAGAGATGATAATCCCTCCACATGACTCATTTTACTTCTGACAGTGACATGGGAGCAGCCAGAGTCCTTCCTGAGAGCAAAAACCTAATCCTGCTGCTTTTTAAAATAAATTTCTGCCTCCTGCCTGTATTATGAGGATCATGTCTGTTTGTTTTAGCTCATCAAAGTTAAGGTCAGGTAAGAATGCTAAATCATACCAGACAAAAGAGCTTTTATCACATGTAAACCTATAGAAGGAAATAGAATGGAGGTAGGGAAAAGAGATAAGGGTTAGATGTAGCTATAGGGAGGGAGCTGGTATTAAAGCAGGGTCCTTGTCAATAAATGCCAACCAATTTAGTCTGAAGTACTCTTGCTCAGCTGCATAAGGACCCTGCATGATAGATGTGAAATGAGAGTGCTAATGTAGCAGGTACTTATTCTAGTCTTGTTCTTTGTAGAACTGTAGTTAGCTGCATGTCTTTTTCAAGCAGTGCTATTACTATTTTTATTTTTATTGACCCTTGAATCCTATCCAAACAGCCATAATGCTTTTTTGGACTGCTGATATTACTTACTAGATGCTTAGAAAAAGCTAAATTAAAAGTAGATGTGCTGTTCTATAACTAATTGAATAAATAAAGTAGCATGTGCAAATAAAATGTCAAGACAAGAGCTCCTTTGATTAGCCTCATCCAAATGCAGTTTCTATTAGCTCTCCTTGGAAATTAAGTAGAAGGAACTATAAAGAAAAATGTGTGTGCCTATGTGTGTACATGTACCTTCTTGTTTACATATAGTAAGTTGAAAACTGAAAACAAACTTAAATTCAGTGCCATCATTCCCATTGGAATGTTTCCTGTCATGTTTCTGGGAAGTTGTAGACCTTTAGTATCTCCTACACTCATATACCGTCTTGTGGTGTTGCATTTTGAAATAATCACCTTGAAAGCTAATGGCCATTTGTAAATAAATAAGGTCATTGTAACCTCTAAGAGCAGAGATTCAGAATTTCCAAAGCAGTAATTGTGTTTACACATTTAAGTTAATGCTAAGTTAAGGAAGCTGAACTCCTGGAAAATTTCCACTAGTTTAGTTATGAAAGTTGCCTCAAAGCATGATGGCTATTTTCTGTACAAAGTTTTTCAGTTCCACTTTACACTTCCATCTTCTACGGGCCTCAGTGACTCTGGAAAACTTTCTCCTTTATATGTTTTAAAAGCTTAATTACTTTTTATATTAATTTAGCAAGTTGTTTCTGGATTTTTTTCTGGCTTATCACATTGAGACTGTAAACATAATTGGATGCAGAATTCATTACCTTACTTGTGCTTTTTGAAGGGTGCTTTTCTACACCCAGTATCTTTATTTTGTCATCTGTGTCAGTTTTCTGCATGTGTTTGGTCTTTATGAAATCCTAATTTTAATTATGCCCTGAATTACCATTGTGGTCTCATTAAACGTTCCTCTCATTAAACGTTCCTTCAACAGTTTTTCTTCTCTTCGCTATTCTTGGTAATTTTATTTCAAGACATGGTCTCGTTTTCATTCAAATCCCTTTTTTTAACACATGGCCATGTCAGATTCTTTTGGTTTTTACTTTCCTACAGAGATGGTTATTATGATAAAGTGGGTCCAGTCTTCAGCTGATACATCTTGAACCAGATCATGTGTGCTGCTTGGGAATCTTCCAAAAAGTGCTTCTTCTCTTTGTAGACTTTATGACTAGCTGCTTCATGGCTCCATCATTGATGATGTCTAAAAACATTGTTTTTTTGTGGCTCACGTTAGTATTTGTCGTCTGCTCTCACAATCTCTCTTATTTCCCTTACCATTTTGTACCACATTTGTTGTCAACATTTTGGGTGGGAGATCAGTAGTGTAGACACCATGCTCTTCCTACTTTAGGCAAAATACTTTTGAGTAGAGGTTCAGATTTCCACAGAATTCATCTTGACTTGAATTTTCTTCAACATCGCACTCCTCCATCAATGCAGCCTGCCCTGGCAACCTTACATGCATCACAGAATTATACTGTTGGGTATTCCCTCGGTTATCTTCCTTTCAATAAGCTTTTGAGCTGCCTGTTCTAGCGTTACCATTATTTAAGCCAAATATTCCACTCTAACCTGTTCTTTGAAACAACATTTGTGAAGTTTCTTTTTAGAGCAAAAACCAAAATAGCACACGCTGGGGAAAAAAAAAAAATTATAATTTATTTAAGTCAGGTTTCTTCTCATGAACTCTCTTCAGTGACCAATAAAAAATTCTGTTGGTGCTATTAAAGCGGAGTTTAATTATGAGCAGGCTTGCTACCTGGAAGTTAGACAGTGTATAGATAACTCCGAATTACAAGTGCATTGAAACGCTGGCCGAGGCTAGCTACCGAGGGTGCAATCTCCTCCGCTGGAGACTTTTCAGACAGGTAATACCTTGCACAAAGGAAGTGGTTCTGCCTAAGGCCAGTAAGCTAAACCATGTAATCTCTTCCAGCTTTACTTTCCTAACTAAACTTAGTTAAACTCCCTAATTAAGTTTCAAACTTGCATAGTCCAGGTAACTTTTCTGTATGCCACAAACACAGTCTGCCACTGACAATATTTAGAGTTTTCTCTACTGTAAAGTCCTCAGGCCACAATGAGTCAACCAATTAGCCATTAAAAAGAAAAACATTTAAAATAAACACTCTTTGTAGTAGAACTTTCGACTCCCATATTTCCAATTATGGAAAAGTTACTTTCAAAATACTTAATGTAAATATTATTTCAAAAGTTACAATTTTCTATCCTGCAATCTGTTGTATACTAATTAAAATGAAGAGAGGAAACGTGAGAGACACATAGACTACTGAAATTAAAACAATAATTCAAGAAATTAATCCATTTTAATAGAAGTCATTCATGAATTAAAGATGGATAATTAAGGAAACTAATATGGGAAATCTTAAACAGTCCTTTATTTGTGTTCAAGTGATACCCTCACTGAAGTCTTGTGATGACACCTGGAACCAACACATGAATTGCTATGCAGTTTATCCCCAGTTTAGTACGTAAATGTGAGTATTTTTCAGTGAGGTTCATACTTGCTAGGAAAAGCAAGACTGAGCATAAACAACTCTGAGTGACCACACCTTCAGAGAACGTGCACTCAGGTAAACCCAGCACAGTCTCAGGGAGCAACAGGCCGACACCCTGCTTTGCTTTGCCTTAGAAAAGGGACGTTCCACAAAGAGGACACAGTCACCTGGCAGCGGGATGACAAAACATGCAGGGTGCTCTGGCTGTTCGCAGTTCCTCTATCCACATCCCTCCTGGGTTGGGCTCCTCTTGTGCTGAGATGCAGTCAGTCTCCATGGGAACCAGCATCTTCCCCTCTGCTGGAGCCCTGAGAGCTGGTTCTGCCTCTGCGTAGGTACTACTGCGAGGGATGGGAATGAGAAATGCTCCCTTCCAATATTCACTGTTTTTTCCAGCCCAATAGCTGAGAAAACCAAGCTCTTAAAATGGGAATTCGAAAAACACTGGAATCTGTTAATTTTTCAGCTTGCACAAGATCAGCCAGGTACATCACCTAGCTTTAGGAAGTGGAGGTCCGTGCTTGCGTTAGCAATGGTCATCCTTCCGCACTTCAATCTGCAATGAAAGATTGCTTGGCTGGACACACATCTATTTCTTTCTGAGCAAACCATTTTCACATGTCATCCAATTTAGTCATCCAGAAGATGATAACCACGGAAACTAAAGTTCTTGCCCAGAAAGAATGCTAGACATAAATACAGAGCAGAGAGGCAAGTGAGCTGGAGGTCTTCCCATTGATTTCAAATGACAAGAAAATATTTAGTGTGAAAGTATTAATCAGAGGGAGTCAGCTGGAGAAGTTGTCCTTGTCACAGTCTGCTTCCTTAAGTGGAATGCCTAACTTTTTTTTTGTATACAGCTACTGTTCACCTCATATCACTTATTCACAGATCTACCTGTGAAAATAAAACCCTTTGCAGTCAACATCCAGCCCTCCTGGAGGCTAGTCTCCAGGCAGGGTATATAATCCTCAAGCATGGCCCTTATGGCTGGATGGTTCCCCCATAGAAGGGCTTGAACGGTAACATGTGGGTGCACTGATTTACAATCACAAAACTTTGCACAAGGTAAAGGCACAATCTTCCAGTACAAAGTTTTATAGCGTAATGATCTTGAGATCACACCACAAAAAGCTCTTTTATCAACAACTAAAAAACATACTGTGTATTCACCCTCTTTCCAATGGCACTGGCTTTCAATAGCTCTAATGATTATAAGTAGTCTTCTTTTTAGCACAGTTCCACCTGATACCAAAATTTTAAAAAAGAAAACAAAAACTTTTTTTTTTTTCTGTTCAGGTTGGGATGTTGTTTTCACTTGCCATGACAGATATTTACTTAATTAATCTAAGCTTACCATCAAGCTGTGTTTAATTAATACTGTAACCAACATTCCTGACTTTAGCTACCTCAAAATAAAGCACAAAAGGTCACAAAATTCAAGGTCTGTATTCTACCAATGTGCCTCTTCTTCATAATAGCCTTTATGATATATTAGGCAAGAGATTTTTCTCTCCAGTGTCTGTAAAAATGCATTGCAATAACATCTATACTATGCTGAAGTATTTGTGCTGCTGGAAGTTCTACACGGAGAGAAAGAAAATTAAAAGTGGAAACAACAGCTAAATATCATTTCTATCTCTGGTATAAAGCATTCACTTTACTAGCAAAATAAACATGCATTTCACATAGACAGAAAATCTGGACAATACAATTCCTTCTAGTTTTACATTATGTTCTGGAAATACATTCCTAGCAATGTGATTCTTCATTAATAATATTAAAACAAAATTACTCATTAATCACAACATGTTAAGTATTCAAATGACACACAAAGGACTTCATTTACTGGTAACACCTTCCCTGAACTTTTAGTTAGAATAACAATGCAGGATTATAAACACATTTCAGTCCTGGGAGATGTTCAGTAGCCAGAGCAGTATGTGGCTATCTTATCTTAAATAGTGGGGTTTTTTTCTTTTTTTTCTTTTTGGACCATCCTGCTAAGTACGCAGCCCTGGTTCCAGACTGGTCCTTGGCAGGAGCGCTTGGAAGCACTGACTGGCTCCAGGCACACAAGGACATTCCCATAAAACCTGTGTCACTCCTCCTCAGCAGATGGGGCAGGCCCACAGCCTGTTAGATGGGCATCCATCTGACATCCCAAAGCTCAGTATCGGTGAATTCAGACAGTTGCAAGGCAAATGGCCTAGGAGGAGGTGCACAGGTTGCAGAAGGATTTTGTTCAGAAAAGACTCCAGGAAATGCCAATCGCGCATAGCCAGATGCCAGCTGGTACTGCATCTCCATGGCAAGTCTGACAGTCAGTAAAGCACTAATCCCTTTAATTACCAACTGCACTGCGCATGAAACACTTTATAAGGCAACTATGTTCTAGGAACTGAGCTGCATGCACTGCAAAAGTTAACTTTTTTTCCCTTGGATAAAAAGGATTGTGTAACATTAAAGGAGCTCCTGGCACTTGCTGAGGCTCTTTCCTGAAAGCACTGGCTTTTGTCTGAAGATTGAAGCCCTGATCCTGTAGAGAGTGAAATGAAACCTCCTAAAGGCTGATAGCTCTTCTGGGCAGTCCTTGCAGGATGGCAGCACCTACTTGTTCTTCCTCTGTTAAAGTAACCTGCTGTGACCCATATTCAACCCACGTCTCACAGGACCACCCCAGAAGCACCATTTCCTCCACTAAGAGTTACCGCCTCTGACTCAGTCGATGATACAGAAAGCTTCATCCCCTTGCAAACGAATTACTTTAATTACTTTCTGTTGCTGACACTGCCAGCATGAGGTACCTGAGAGTGGGTTTATCTGAACCATGCCTGGTTAGACTTTTGTCTCCCAAGTGCCACACAAACTCCAGTGGGGTGAAGGAAATGCCAGGACTGCAAACACAAAAGCATCAGCCTCAGTCTGCAAGGGCTCTCTTCCCATCCTCCTTTATACTTCAAACAGCTTAGTGGAGATAATTGCTACTTGCAGACACTTTCTCTCATAAATCCATTTTCCTACTATCTGCAGCATCCTGTTTCTTTCAGTGTTTGCAAAGATGCTCTCAGTGATAAAAAACCAGCCCTGGTATACAACTTGCCTCAGACCCAAACTGCACAGAAGATACCTACACTCTCAGAAAATAGATGTGTCAGTGAATCGTTCCCAATCAGTCAAACACAAGAAATTGGGTAGGCTTTTCCTGGTGGTGCTGACTGCCTCTATTTGCTCTCATTAGTCCATGCTATTTTGCTGTTGTTTTCCCACTGTAAAAATTGCTGTGTGAATCCACAGTGGCTCCTCCAGCTGGAAATAAAATACATTACTTTAGGTTTCTTGGGAGGAGCAATCACTTGTAATTTAGTCACAGTGTGTCATTCCAGGGCAAGCAATATGACCTGACATGTTGTTTACAGTATAATGATGTAAGAGAAATAAACCTGGCATGGTATAGAATTATCCTGATCTTGAAAAACTGATGCCCATCAGTACATGATTGCTACCAAATATGAAACAATGCAGGGGAAAAAAAATGGGTGAAAGATAGATGTTTGTTCGAAACTCACATTTGAAAACTTTTACCTCTTTTTACAAATGACATTAATGCAAAGAGAACTTCACTTACAGTCATAGGCAGAGATTCTTCTTCACTGCAGGTGATTTTGTTGACGATCTTTAAAGTTGCTACCACCTTCAGCTAAGCTGTGTTTTCTCTGGCTAACCTTTCAACTGAGCTCATAAAATAAGCCATAGGAAACCACAGCAAGAAAGAGAAAGAAGGAAAGTAGACAAAACATCCCTGACTTGGCGGAATACAGCACTGATGTTTTGGAAAGTATATTTTTTTCTAGAACCACTGTAGAAATTATCCTATAGACTGACCTAATGCTAGGGAAAGGGCAGTGTGACCCTCTTTTGTTGATTTCATTTTCTGGATGAGACATTATCATGCAGCACCACTAAAACCTGATTCCCTGGCAGTTTTTCTTCCTGAATATACTCACGCTGAATTTTTAGCAAAGTTCAAGGTTAGGCAAGCAGCATAATATTTAATTAAAGGACTCTTCAGCTTCTGGTAGGTTCAATTCTATTTCCGATCCTATTTTACTTCCTATTTCTTTGTAGCGGTGTTGCGTATGTATGGGGTGAGATCAAGATCACGTTAAATTTCAGCGTCTGCGTATGCACTGGGCATCTGAGCTCCTGCTACAACAAATGAAACTCTTGTCACCAGCTGATGGGAGGCCAGCAAATGGTGCAGATGGTCACCCACTAAGTGTCCATGGAAGGAGGAGCTGCATCACTTCCTGGGCTCTGCTCCCTAGATCTCCATGGACTACAGTGAACGATGAAGCACTGAGCATGCAGGCAAACACCCACCAGTAGACACCTAAGTTTTGGTATCATAAGGTGCTCAGTCAGCCTCATGCCTGGGTGCTCAATAGTGAGTGAACCAGTGAAGCAATTCCCAGAGGCGCTGTTTTCCGTCTATTTCTGACCTCTCTGTAGTCAACTGAAAAACTGCGTGTCCAGCTAGCTCTCTGGACTCTTCCACAGCCATGGGGAGAGAGACGATTGCAGGCAGGGGAGCAGTTTGACATTATGATTTTGGTGCAGAGAATCACCTCTTGGAGGTGCTCATCTCTTTCCATTACCTCTACAAGGATTCCCAGACAACTGGCTTTCACTATATACCAAAATTAAAGGCTAGCATCATGAACCTCACCCTGCATCAGACTCTCTGAAGCAATATACCGTCAATGGCTACAAGAACTTCAGTGTAGCTGGTGGCAGAAACATTACATCAGAGCAAGGAGATGTTTTAAGTCTAAATCTCCAAAGCCAGTCCTGATGTGTCCATGGGGTGTGGGAGATATATCACTGTACTCATTTCTTGCTGATGGCTGTGTTAGGGGCTGATGGCTACTGGCACCGCTCCGGTGAACCAACCTCACACAGAGTGGCTGAGGCTGCGAGCAGCACTGAGGCCTGTGGCATTCCCCACCTTTGGCCCCAGGCTGCTGAGGGCAACCTACATAGTATGGACATGGTAGCACCTGAATGAATGATACTACACACCTATGAAAAATCTTCAGCTATTAGAAGTGTGATAGGGATCATAGCTAAGATCTACTTAGTTGCTGACCCCAGTTCACTCTGAAGTCAGCTCAGTGGCCATGCTCATATCAAAAGAATGATTTGCATCTGCTCCCTGCTCCTGTCTGACCCAAGTGGTGTCCAGGTACCATAGCCAGCAAACAGCGGATGGCAGCATTCGTCTTCCACATGATGCTTCGACTTGCAACTCTAAATGAAAAGACTCATTTTTCTATATTGACAAAATGATCAAATGGTGTACAAGGGCTACTGGGACAAGGGAATTGTGCAAGGTTTCTTCTATCAGTTCTCTATATATGGATGTGCACTTAATGTATATTAGTAATAGCCCCTTGTAGAGAATATACTGGTCAGTATTTGAAACACAACTTGATGCTTCCCAAATGCTGCAAGCACATATAAATAAAAAGAGGAATTGTACAGACAGCTATGTCATTTAGATGTATAATACAACAGCTTTGAGATCTCTGGTTGTGTTACCTGTATTTACTCCCTGTAAACAGTCTTTCCTGTTGTGTATGTTCATTGCATCTTACTTGAGCCAACATTACTCAATATTCATTAAGCCTACAAATTAAATGTGAAGAATTAAAATTGGATAATCTCACTGTCCTGCCATCTGTTCCTCAACTTGAAAGTACCAGAGCATCATGCTGTTGTTTTTTTTTTTCTCAGATATTCATTGCAGACAACAAACCCCTATAGCACCTCAGGGCACACAGGCTTCAGGATGGTGCCCAAAATCAGATGGTCTTACTGCAAAAGCTTTGGAACCGTTATAAATTCAGCAATGACAGAATTGTTTTCTGCTGAACACACCTGAAGCCGTGGTAGAGTCTGCCCAGTACTGCCAAAATGGACCACTGGAGGGCAGTGGCTTTGCTCCTGCGGAAACCCCGGGGGTTTGTGGGTCAGGCAGGAGGGGCAGGCAGGATGGGAAGGATTTTTTTTTTGCAAAATGAGTGCTAGGAAATCTGAAAAGGTGGTAATATAACTTTAAGGCTCTTCATCAGCCTGTGCAGAAGGAAATCAGACGGTGTAGTTACAGCTCTGGCACAGTTGCTTTGTTAAGTCAGTGCAGCCAGGGTGGTTCTTTTCGAACATTTTGATAGCTAGAAGTTTCCCTTATTTTCGTGTAAGAATTCAGTTTAGCAATGAAGCTACCCAAATAAACATCTCAGTTACTTCAGTAAAAAACATTGCTATTAATCTTTGATAACTTTTAGAACTAACTTCAAACATTTGAACCTCAGTACAAGCCATTGATGCTAATATTTGCTATCACCTCATAATCCCAGAGACTGGAGGAATGGCTAAGGGAAAGGCATACTGCCTTTTTGTAATGATTATCCAAAGAGATAATTACAATGCAGGTAAAGTTAAAATACAGATGAAAATTTTCCTATCTAGAAAAGGTAAACCAGGCCATCAGTGTCAAATGACACTATCCCTAGAGATCCATTGCCTGATGGGAAATTTGGGTCTGAAGAGAGGGCCAATAAAAGACTAATTTTAGTGCAGAAGTAATTTTTTTTTTTAGACACAGAGTGAATCAAGGCTACGGGAGCATAAAGGCCATCTTTGTATTCACCTTTTCGAGCTGTCATAGCTGCAGATCTGATTATTGCTGTAAAGGATCACCTTTGCTAATTGCAGCGAAGAATCACCTTTGCTGAGGGGTGAATTTCACCCTAATGTAGAGGCTCCAGTCCTTGTTCCAGTGATACAAAAATGTACAAGACAACTGGCAGGAAAGGTTAGCGACCCCTATTAAAACAAATAGACTAGGGTGGATACTTGGAATTCCCAGTAACTTTTGTTACTTTTTCTGTGCTTTCTATTACAGCAGGATTCACTTTTTGATCTCTGAAAAATCCTCTTCTGAGCTCTATAAATCCTTAGTATCATGATGACCATATAAGATTAACTGCAGTGAAGCTGTGATGGAGCAATCTCAATTACTGAGAAGCACCTGGGTAAGAAAGGTTAATGGGAACAGCTAAGGAAAGGTGTATATGACACCGAGCAGTAGTAAAATATTGTTTCAGAGGTATATGCCATAGACAATCTCTGTTGATGTCTGCCTTTGCCTACCCCTTCCTACAAAGGCAGTAAATTCTTGCGTGGCTATTAATTACTGATTGCATTTCCTGTGCAGGTTCATCCTCTCCCCTCCTCCAAAAGCCTATCAATAATGTGTCCTTATATTATTTTCTAATGGTTAAGAGAGAATTTCTGCCATACTGCAGGTTTCCTTTAAAGCCACTATCTGTAGTAGTTTGAAGTAATTTTAAATCATGTCTGATGGATACTTAAAAGATACAGTGCAAAGATTTAAAACAGATGTAGCATCACGTTGGTGTTTCAAAGAAGTTCAAAAAGAAGTCTGCCCCATTAAATGATTTACAAGGAGAATAAAAGGTCAAGGAAATTGTTCCTATTGCATCCACGTAGTCTGAAGGTCTATTACAGTCTGAAGTCTCAGGCAACATAGAACAAAGCCAAACCAAACTGTACAGCAGCTAATTGCACCTCAAGGTATTTTTTTAAAGGTTACAGCTGGAGCTGGACAGGAACTGGGAGATCTGATGACATACCCACCCCTCCCCATGTGCCATGGGGATCGCAGGTGCTGGAGCTGAACTTTGCAAGTTGAACTGCAAACCGCTGAGTTGTTAATTTGTTACGCAACAACAATAACGAGAAGAAATCTTCCAGGTGAAAAAGGAATCCAAATAAACTTATTCACCAGTACATTTCAAATTCTGGGCTAAGGTACCTAAGTACATTGCTGTATATTTTGATAGCATCTAAAACAAGATAGGGAAGTTTATTTGAAGGAGTACAAATTACTGGAAGCATACCCTGTGTTCTGACACGTTTTGTAACCCCATGTGAGGTGTTCAGCCTAGACACCACCAGTCACTTCTTGGGGCAAGATCTTGAGTAATGCTGTAAGGTGGATTGCTCCTGTAAGGGAAGGGGTCATTTAGAATTGCACTGTCAGTTTGGGGTTTGTGGTGTGCGTGTGTGTCTGTGTGTCTGTCTGCAGATGTGGGGGATTTTGACTCCTCATTAAGGAGTCCTTATACCCTTATTAAGATAATTATATATTTGCTCCAAGCATCATCATCCTGTGCAGCAGAAGATACACTGAGATGCCAGAAGCAGTTACTCCAGTTATCACCTACCCGGCCCATCCCTCTCCTAGATGTTGCCACCTCCACAGCAGTGATTTTTGAGAGGATTGTGTACCCACCTTGAGCCACAGATGGTTTTATCTCCAGTCTTCAGCATAGTTGAAATGTTATAGTATGCTGGGCTGTAAATACGGCAGCATAGATGAAGCCATGTGGTCTGCTCAGATGTCTCTCTGAGGGAAACTGAGTCCTGCAGAGGAGTGCGACAGGGGAAAGAACATGTGAGCTGCATTACTGGCCTGGCGAAGGTTTGTTCACTTGACACCCTGAAACCTTTGCTGTGTGTGGGTTTGATGACATCACCACAAACATGAGGGCTTTGACTCATATGATTCTGCTACACCACCCCCAAGAGAGTATTGTACAGCCACCCCAGAGCTCTTAACTAGGTCCAAAGACTCCTTGAGCTCTTGACTGGGAGGAGCAGGAGATAGTTACAGCATCTGCTTCCCCCACACCACTCAGTATTTAAGATCAATAAACACAAGTGTCCAATTCAATGTTTCTTGCTGGTACCTTTCAGCTGTGTTCAGGTTTGACATTGCCAGGTTGGCCCCAAAGGTTCCTGCTACAGCCCTTTCAAATCGCTTGCCAAACAAGATGTATAACTGCGTGGACAACCTGCAGAGCTGTGGAAAGCTAATCAATGCCTGCCTCATTCTCCAAACGCTTTATGTGCTTTCACAGGTAGCGTGAAAGTCAATATTCAAAGAGGAGACCATTGCCACACGTTGTCATGCCCTTCTGAGCAATTGTTTTGATTTGCAGAAGGCTTTTCCTTCCCCTGCTCTTTACAGCAAAGCAAGTCATGCACTGTCAGGCTCTGCCCAGATGACATGATGCATCATGTTTCGTGTAGGCCCCTGTGGCTAAATGTAGAGAAAGCAGCATCAAAAAATAACAAAATCCAGGGAAGGATGTTGATAAATGAAGAGACACCAGCCTTCGTAGATTAGGAAAGATCCCTGGATTTTAGTGGCAGGCAATTAGGAAGGAAATGACTGACAGTGAAATTCATCTTAGTTAACTTCAGTCCTCCAAAAGTCATTTCATAGAATCATAGAATCATAGAAGGTTTCAG
>BOSO01015635.1:0-54415 GCA_018403395.1 Gorsachius goisagi | reverse complement strand
CAAAGGTCCTTTTGTTAACCCTTTAGCCTCCCTTCAGTGCTATATTTACAGCATATGTCCATGATCACAGGAGCTGAGCTTTCCAGTCACCCACTGGTTTGCCTGGTTGAGTGCTTATATGTTGCATTCCCCACCTCCCTCCTGGATGAATTCTCTCCTCCTCTGGCAACACGAAGAGGCCTCTAAGTTCCCTCTACTGCTGGGTTGAAGAGGGAGCAGGGTATAAAAGCGCTAGTAACAGGGAATGTATGTTAGGATAGTAAGTGAAGCACAGTACCCGAGCATTTTTAAGGATTGTAGTTCATAAAAAAGAAGTTATAAAACAGACCTTGTTAACAGCGAACTTAATTCCATGGCTCTATCTTCATCCCAAACAAGGATGGAACAGTAGTTATGCTGACACCAGCAAGGTCAGAATCTCACCCCAGGCCCTTGCCTTCCCTTCCTTAAAATTCTGCCCAGTCTTGTATTTGGCAAGAAAGATACAGATAATTTTCTTTGTTCTTGTTCAGCTCTATTCTGCACTATTTACCATTCTTCTGAACATATCAGACCACCTTTAACATAAATTTTAAATCTATACACACACAAAACAAGTAAACTAGTTATCCTTTAGTTGAAGTGCACTTACTGAGAATATGTTTATGACATAATAGATATGATTTACAATATTAGAGATACTGTTTTTACAGCACGGTTTTTTTCCTACAGAAATAATATTTTGCCATAATTAATCTCTCTTCACAGAATATGCTGGTTTCTATATAGTTTGTTGAGGATAAGGCTCAGTATTGTTTAGGCTCTACAGATATATTACTAAAACATTGCATTATTTAAAGTTGGAGCTGAAACAAAAAGTTTCAGTGCAGCTGAAATGCAATTTTTCAGAAATGCCAAGTCAAAACTTTTCAGAACATACAAAAAATTTTAACTTCTTGGTCCAGTCCACCAAACCTCAGAAAATTCTGAATGCTTCACAAGATGCGACTTGGTTTCCAATCCATTCTTGAATGAAATGCAGTTTAAAGCAGCAGACAAAAGGAAATGCCTAACACACTAAAATAAATGCCTAAACAGTTGCAACTTCTGATAAACTCTGGGAATGTATAATATTATGCGTCAAATTATCATCAAAAGCATCCCGTAACACACTGGGTTTTGTAATGAATGCTGCTACATTTCATCTAGTTAACTGGTTAAGGCTTTAGTCAGTTCAGTCAATACCCACAACAAAACACCTTCATGAACTGCTGTTGAAATGCCTAGAAACTCATCAGCAAGGAAGCACACCCCTCCAAATCTGCAATTGCCAGGCACACAGATAGTCCTACCCTGGCTTAAGAGAGGAGTCAATAACACTGTGCTGTGTTGCTATGCTACTCTTCTGAGCCGTAGCTCTTGTGGAAAACACAGAAAAAGGGTTTTCTAAACAGAGAGGCATTTGTATTTTATGAATGCTATTGAAGACAGCAGGAGTGCAATTTTATTAAGTTCAAAGTGTACGCTGTCTGTTTAATAACCTCTTTTACATCTAGGATAATGCAATCTTGAAACAGGTATATTTTACCTGAACTCGAAAAAATTTCTGTAAAAGACAACATGCAGACAGCAGGTCTGTGATATTGGATAAGCAAGTAAAACTTGCATCAGTAAGTACAAAGTATGATCCATTCTGTTATTTTCAGATCCTGAAGCAATGAAAGAGAAGTGTGGAACCACTTTCATTGCTAGCATTCAGATACCACACTAGTGGTATAATATGCTTAGGACTGGGATATTGGGTACACACTTTAAACTTGTTCCCTTGAAAGTAATGAACAATGGTACTGCACCAGATTTCACTAAGCTCCAGCCAAAACACATTATTTAAAAGTCAGTAATACTGAGGCCCAAGTTCTCTTTTAAGGTTTGAGAAAAAAGAAAGAGTTGTTACTTTGCAGAACAAGCGTTTTGTCGTCTGTACTTGTGAGGTTCTAGAGAGAACACTGGTTCTACAGCAGTTACTTGAAGACTTGCCACTAAAATGAAGACCAGATCATTATCATTGTTTTCCTCTATCAAACACCTTTTTCCATTTCTCTTTAATTCATTCTAACAGGTTAGATAGCCTCCCACCATTTTTTTCTTTCAGAAAACCAAGTAGGATTTATTTTATTTTTAGAACAGTAGCACTGATAAAAGGTCCAGTAACAACAGGCTAGGCCCTCAGATAATGGGATGCTACTTGTTGTTAAAGAAGAACTCACCTTGCCACCGCAGGCTTGGGGCAGGAGGGAAGCTGAATTTTTAATTGTGTGTGCATCCTGCTTTAAGAACAGAAGTAAGGTAATGTGTTTTGGCCTTCAGACCTTGTTATTTATGTATCAGATTAATTTCAGCATGGATCAGGAGAGGCGAATTCTCTATGTTTGCAAGAATGACAGAATTTTCTACAACTTCATTTAGTGTACTGCTCTATGTTTGTAATCACGAGTGCATTAGAATACTAAAATGAGAAGTTCGTACATTACCTGCATGACCTCCCACTGCAGACACATGGCTTAAGTGTAGAGATTAAATAAAACTGAATACAAGATAGCTTGTAATCCTTGTGTTATGGTGGGTGCAAATACTAACCCAAAGTTAGTTTTGGCAATGACACAACCTAGTCATAACAGATTTATCTTTATTTTTTTTCATATACAGGTCAAACTTGATATTTAAGTGATAAGGAAGAATTGTGAGTGCAAAAGGACTACTGCAAATGTACACAACCTGGAATCAAGTTTTGCCTCATGGGTTTTTTTAAGTAGCATTACTACTCCTGATCAAAACTCCAATTTTAGATTCTCTAAGCAAAACTCTAATTTTGTGAAGTAATATCTTATGTAGATTAAGTACATGTAGCAATTTCATCATTCATGTAATTTACATCTTTCTTGAGGTTCCCTGTACAGCAATCATAGAATCATAGAAGAATCATAGAAGGTTTCGGGTTGGAAGGGACCCCTAGAGGTCATCTAGTCCAACCCCCCTGCAGTGAGCAGGGACACCGTTAACTAGATCAGGTTGCTCAGAGCCCTGTCCCACTCGGCCTTGAATGTTTCCAGGGATGGGGCCTCCACTACCTCCCTGGGCAACCTGTTCCAGTGTTTTACCACCCTCATTGTAAAGAATTTCGTTCTTCAAGATCAAGTTTTACTATTTTTTTATTCTTAAGTATTGGACACAGATCAGTGAAATGTAGCTACAACATTTCCTTAGTGGGTGCTCATTCATTTTTTGACTGCCACTGTATTCTCATTGCTCAAAACCCTTTACTAAATGGCTTTCAACAGGAAGAACAAACATTAGACGTACATAGGGAAGGAGTATATAACCAAAATTAGGGAAAAAATATGTAAACAGAATTACTGCTATGCAAGCTGTTAACTGATAACTTGGAATCGCTCTGCAAACATGTACTGGTCAGGCAGCAAAACATTCAATCCTTGTCCTGTCCCCTGATGGCCTCCCCAAGCCTCCCCCGTCCTTTTGTTACTGCATCTCTACACTAACGTTTTCAGAACAAGTTAAGCTGTTTGTCATTTGAGTAACAAAACAATCTTTCAAATTCTGCCCCTTCTTCAGTAGTTATACAATTAATAAACACTTGCCACATTGAAATGACATTTCAAGTTATGTATAAAGACTAAAAATGTTCCAAACGCCCATTACAATGTGGAATTTCCTTCTGCCGCAAACAGACAGGAAAGATGACAATATGTTGGCATAGCAGGTTTTTAGGTCAACAGCTATGCCAACATCTTGCCTCCCCTCCAGCTCTGCATAAAGGAAGGTCTTGGAAAGGCATCTGTGGGAGCTGAATAATCTTTTACTGTGTGATTTGTCTGATCTGAAATAGAAAACCAAAATTTAGGTAGAAGCTTCACCCTGTTATTTAAAACATCTGAATATCAATCTCATAGAGCGGTGTACAGTACCTCTAATCAATGTGAGTTGGTTTTTATACCTTAGGCTATGAGATCTAAAAAAAGCCCTGACAAAGGGCCCAGTTTTTAATTCTGTGTCTATAACAGCTGCAGAGCAGAGACAGTGTTTGCTTAATTATTTTTCGTAAAGCAATAATGTAATCAGGACTTTCCTTACCAATGCATCAACAAAATCCAAGAGGGAGGATGGTCGATCTAGAGATGTATCCTATATACCATAGTAGAAGCATATTCTCAAGTGACTTTATTTTAAATACTCATTTTCTGGATTTGGTCAGTCTCATTGTCCTAGGTTCACCTAAACAAAAAAGTGATGTCAAAGAAAGAGATCTAAACCACAAACATTTGCTGCTATAAAAATATATCAGCAGCTTTATTCATACTTAGAAATCACACTGCCACCTTCCTGTAATCTATTTCCATTTGCACAAATATTTGCAGAGGGGTTTTTTTGGGCAGCAGATGTGCCAAGGAGACAGAATTTCACGAGGAAAGTGATAGTCATTACAAAACTGGAGACAGTCTCATGCAATTTGCTTTTTCCACAGTGCCACACACGCTGTTTGGTGGTTGGTTTGTTTGGGGTTTTTTATTAATTTAAACAAAAGAGGGGGGAAGCGGAGGAGGAGAGATACTTGAATATATTTCTGTTACCAAGTACCTGGTGCTGTACTGCAGTCAAAATGGCAAGACTGAAATGTAAGAGTCTAACAAGCTTAAGGACATTTGGTAACTGTATCTAGAGCACATTAACTAGTTTTGTCATTCCAAACACCAAACGTAGGCGTTACTGAACAATCAGTTCGGTCTGTTCATTGTCAGCTATGGCAATTGTCAACTGTAGCTTTAATTTTCATTTCCAAAGTCTGTATTCAAACCTGATGACTTAATGTTATATCAGAATTGGGGCTTTTTTTTTTTTTTTTCAGATTACTACTGGATTTTTGGTGATGGGGAGAAAAGCCAAGGAAAAGTTACTCATTTACATGGGCTACAGCATCTTTAACAAAAGACAAGTTAATTCATGGTCACCGGAAGCCCTGGTGGCATAGCATTTTGTAAGTAATCTTTGAAGAAGTCATGTTCCAGTAAACTCTTTCAAAGCTGTGGTTGTTGCACAGTGTAGCTTCCCTCAGGTGTTACTGCGCTATCAATGATCAAATCACTTAGCAATAAACAACCCAGAACTGTCCAAAAAGAGGAGTGAAGACAGGAAGGCACGTTTTTCCATATTACATAAATAGAATGGAAACCATTGTGGAACTAAGCACTTCAAAATACCACAGGAGAGCACCTTTTTTTGTCCTTGCTAACACTTGTGTCTTTAATTAACATTACAATTAGCATGCAAGCTGTCGTTTTCTTACACAGTTGAAAGTCTGTTTTTCCACCAACTATTCTCTTGTAAGAAAACAGTGCAGAGTTGAAGACATGTGAATGACACTACATTTAAGAGTCTCTTTGGAATTATTTTAAAATCCAGCTCAAGGAAAAGCTCTTAAATCTACCATTTGGAAATACTGTCAGTGAATGCCATTAAAATTTTCCATTCAGGTTACTGTATCTCAGGATGGGAAAAAGTTTTAATTCTTTAAAATGGCAAGCAATTTCTCAGTTCAAAATGCTTATTTCATAAAAATTGTGGAAATGCAGAAAACCACCCCATGTTTACTTGCTTATTTTGTGTTTGCTAAGCCTTTCTGCCTTTTGAATTTAGGTTATAAACATATTTGAAGTAGGTACATTCATATATAACTTTTCTTTAGCATTACCTTATAGATCTCTTATAAATGAATATGGTTATGCTAAAATTTTTTCTGTATCTCTGCATTTGCTTAAGCTAACAAGAATACTTTTTTGAATGGAAGACTGCCTATATTTGGGATCTGGTTCTGCAGAATGTTTGCGTGTAAGTGTACACGCATCAGTAGAGGGTTTTTATACTCTGACATGACATATAATAAACAAGAATTAAACTAAACAGCAGTGTCAGCAGACACAGGGTGTGTTAACATTGAAGTTCTCCGACCTGCCAATCTCATGTCTCATACAATCACTTCTGTCCTAACAAAGCCTGTTGTTTTGGAGGGCAGTGTATGAACTGCAGCTTAGTCTGGGCTTAGGCCAAGGGAGGCATTATTTCACAGCTGCATATCCTAGCTGTGCCACTAACCCAAAGGGTCTGGATTTGGCATGCTGTGAAAACCCAAAATCTAATCAGTTCAAACTACCGGCAAAGCTATGCTTTGCAGCAGTAACGAGCTGTCTCTGGAATTTTAACATCCCATTTGAAAAATCCATCACTGAAACTGAAAGTAGAGCTGTGTAAAGCTTGCAGGACAGTACAATTCTGACAATCTACTGATAAAGTACCATTGCTGCCACAGCTCATTTTAGGAAAAGTTTATTGTGAAAGAATAAAGGAAGCTGTGAATAATCTAATATAATTAACGATTTTCCCAGATTTTGTAGATTTCTCCATAGACCCTACTAGCTAACAAGAAAAACAGGTTAACTACCTGGCAATACATCAAATGCTACCAAATGCACAAAGCAAACCAGCTGTTGAAAGAACCATTTTCTGATTAAGTAAAAAATTTAATTGTAACTGATAAAACCAGAGCTGGGATGGGGAAGGCAGACAGCTCATTTTTCTTAATGACTCACCAACTTCATCTGTTCTCTCTGCTAAAAAGTTCAGCAGCAGTACACAACTTGTCTTCAGTATGGCCAGATAAGAACATGAGAAGGGAAAGCGAACAGGCTAAAGGCTGACTACATTTGATGCATCAAAGCCTCTCCCACTCTCAGACTGCTCTTCACAGTTTTCAAACATGCTGCAACAAGGGAAGCAGGGAAGAGAGACAGCAGAAGAGGTTGAATCAGATGAAGAATCAGCACCTCACAGAAGCAAAGCCGTAAGTTTGAAAGGATCTTGAAACAAAGGGAAAACTCCACATGAACATTGCAGGCTAAGCTTTTGGGAGGGGAGAAAGGAAAGGAGAAATAACCATTGTTGGTACTGATTCACTGGGAACTTGCAGTGCAGAATGCAAAGATGCCTTCCAACCCCCAGCATCACCTGCTTATTGTGTATAGACCTGCTCTGAGCAGGTTTAGACAACCGATATTTAAAGTGCTGGCAGCTGCCTGGAGCTTTGTCTACGATGGGGCTCCCGCTATCAGTACCAGTAGCTGCACTGGCATCAGCAGTGTGTGTGTGTGTGAGGGAAAACATCACGAGAAAGCAGGCAGCCTTAGGGGCACAGTTTAATCCCTGTAATTATGAAGGTCTGGTAATGTAAAGGTCTGCAAACAAATTCTGAAGCTCCATAAAACTGGGAGTTTGGGACATTCCCTGAAGCATCTTTGTTTTAAAAACAAGTATTCTGGCAGCCTCTGACATGCATTATCCATTTCAGTATATTTTCTCACTAATTATAGAGAGACTATGCCTAATTTCCTCAGAATAATAGCCTGAAATTTCTGAAGGTAAGAGTGTGCCATAAATTGACTTAATTGCATTTTAATTAATTTTCATGTATTGCACTGGCTGAAATACTTTTTTCCATTAAATGTAAAATAAGCACATTTTTGAAAGAAAGACTTTACTGCAAGTAGACCAACCCAACATACACACACAGCACTGCTGAGGAGTCACAGTCTTAATCCTACAGGACTGGTGATCAATCAGGAGGTGGTCCAAACTGTAGGGAGACCAAGGCCAGCTCTCCTGTGGCCTGGGTTCCCAAAGAATGTTTGGTAGATTTCTGAAAATCTGAAAATATTCTGCACAGGGAAGAAGATGAAAGGAATAAAGAGGCAACCACTTTCTAGCAGATCCTGAAATCACAGTTTGCATGAAAAGTTTTCAGCTGGGAATACATCAACAATAAAAAGAGCAGCTGGAAACAGAAAAACATACAGCTGATTGAAATACTCATTGAGGAAAAAATTGAGTGTTGTCATATTTCTTTAAAGAAGATTCATACATATTCCTTCCTTGCACCAAATTACTCGGCCATAGAGAATTTTATAAATTATTCATCCAGAAATATTTATTCACTTACTGCAGTATAAAACATTATTAGTTCTAATTAGATTTGACTGACTAGAACTGTCCTCTTCCTGCAATTGCAGGATTTTTCCATAGTAAGTTTTCCATGGGTATTCTTCAGGCTAAATTTAAAAATTCCTGTTTTCTCTCCCCCACTCCCAACACCCACGAGGTAACTCCAGAGCCTAATCCACATCATTTTCCCGCACGGTCTCAAAAGGCACACCAAATTACAGAGCCTGCTGAAAAGATTCCAGTTAATTTCTGTGGGTTTAAAATTGAGCCTATTGGGTCTATATGTGCTTTTTCTTTTTTCTTTTTTTTTAAGGTATGTCTTGGTTTTGCATCTAGGAAATTAAAAAAAAATGTTGATGGTGCATTTTTTTGCGGATCTTTACATCTCCATGTTGAAGCTGGCTAAGATATGACTGATTCTTATCTCCCCCCCCAAATGAATATATCCATCCCTCTGATAACTTTTTAGCACAAGCTAAAAAAAATTTAAAATTACTTTTAAAAAGTTTAGCCTGACCTCCTTGGATCTTTGCAGTGGACATTATTTCAAGAGCTGAAGTAATCTTTTTTAAATTGTAATTTTGTCCTTTTATGTCTATGTTATGTCTAACTTTTTGCAGGTGGCTGTGGGAATAAGAGAGGTACATAGTATGGACGATGTCTTTGGAGAAATGTGGTATTACCTGTCTTTCTCTGGATACTGAAAAATGTGTAGTTTCAAAACAAGAGATTATTTGGAAGATCCCAGACTAAAGCATCCTACAGAGGCCCGGTTTCTCAGATTTTGCTGAATTCTAAGCCTCAGTCTTAAAGGTAGCCCAAGAACGGAGGAACCGAGGTGTGAGTTGGATGGGTTTGTCTGAGCACTTAACTACACAGCACTGAATTTCGACAGGCTAGTAGCCCTGACTTCACCCGATAATGAGTAAGCTGACCCTTACTCAGGTGTCGCATTTTAACTGTTCACTTTCAAAAAATACTGACCTGTGAATTCGTTTAAAGACAATGTAACTTCAGTTTAACTTCATTCACTTACATTCATATTTATGCAGATATAAATAAAATACACATTTTATCAATATTTGAATTAAGCAATACACTTGGCATGTTCCAATGGCAACATGAAGAACAACTTTGAACCACATTGCTTATAAGTTAGATGGAAAGAAAAACAATTTCAATGGAATCAGTTAGAGCTGGATAGTGTCACATAAAACTACCCAAGAAATTCGATGCTACAGACACACCAATACTCCTGTAGTCCTTATCTATAAAAGAAATCCCTGTGATTTTACTGTCAGCCTTTGCTTTAAGAAATACTTGGACTAAAGCCATGGGGTTTAAACTTAATTGCAGGTGATTGAAGCAGCTCCTAAAATAACTTTTCATCTCATCTATGAAGTCCATTCATTATGTCAACTTTTAAAAGTTAAAAGTGATACTACACTTCCAGACATTTAATTTTGCTTAGCTAGAAAGTCATCATACCTGTTATCCAGAACTGAACTACAAACTTACAGGTGATAAGTGAAGTAAGTCACATGATTAAGCAGGAAAGTAGGCATTAAACATTTTTCTAAAAAATTAAATCAGTAATTTTTTAAGATCAAACACAGTGATGACCACCATCAGTAAATCCGGTAAAGACGTTTATCACAATTATGCTAAACTTCTTACCCGTCTTTAAGATTAAAAAATTATACAGTAGGAAGAATTTTGGAATACAGGGTCCTTAGATTTCTCAACCCTAAATCTGAATTCCGAATCAGTGTTACGTGAACTTCTCTCCTCCTTACTGGATGTGAAAACTCCAAACATCCAAATTATTTAGCGGCTGACAACTCAGCCTTTGGGGTAAATGGGATTTTGCCATTGACTGGGTGGAAGCAGCAACAGACCAATACTTGTGTTTGGAAGTCAGAACGTAAATGAAAACAGAATCAGGTAACAGTGTTCCACTCCCCATATGAATTCTGTCCTTCCAGAACGCTCTGTGAGGCATTAGTATATCATGGGAAACAACAGGTTGCCAAAAAACCACCCCCCACCACCACCACACACAAAAAAAACGAAGTAGCTCAGATTCTCTGAATATTTCTATTTTACCAATGAGAACTGATTAAGTCAGTTAGCTAATGTGTAGGCATATATATCTTAAATTGCTAGAATTGAGGTCAGTGATGATGGGAAATTCTACAATCTTTAAATAGGAACAGGACATTCTATAAGCTCATATTAAGGCTTTGTCCCTCGAAGCCTCATTTTAATAGTATTTTAATAGTTAAGATAATGGGTGTGATTTTTTTCAGGACTATCTTGTATACTGCTAGTATATACTTCCACAGTGAAGCCCATTGCTTGACAGGATAATCATTTTCCCTTTCAGCTCAGAACAAAGTTGGATATAAATGACAGATGACACTCTTAAGTGGAGCGACCTGGGTAAATGCTGTTTTGTGAAAATGTCAGCCAGCTGCATACTTGTATATTCTCTATTGGCAAAGAAACAGCCTCGGCTACTTCCTTTATTTGTTCAAATAGGCTAAGATGAAGCAGTTCTCAATGCACAATGGAAAATTTCAAGTCTGCTGCAGCAACATGGAAGTGTTACCCACATTGTCCTGTTCATCCCACAATTTTGTTAGTTCCACTGTCCTAAAAAGGAAATCCCCACTTTGTATGTGATGGTGTAGTATGCATATGCTGAATGGCCATGGGATTTGGTAAGATACTTGACATGGCTTTGGTGTATAAAATTATATTTAACTGCCCCACAAAGTATCACTGCTGAACTAAGGGCTCAGCTGGGTCTGAACAATAAATCCAATGCGCAACAAAACTACCCTCTCAACAGGTTATGATAGCTAACAAAAGACTTATAGAGCCACGAAGCAGAACACAGTGATTTGTTAAGAACGTGTAAGCCTTCTGGTATTTCTACCTTGTGGGTTTCACTGTGACTGTACTGTAAGGCATTTATAAAGACTTGCATGCATATAGTGGCATTAGTTATTGACCTTCTGCTCCTCCCCAGTTTAACAAATGAACTACTAAGTCTGGAAGTACAAATCAGGTACATCAACATGAGGGATAAATTGTTCTGCAGCTCACAGGCTGTCAGTGGTCCAAATTATTCAGCCTATTTTTTCCACTCTGTGTAGAAACCAGAAGCTGATTCCTGAACATAGGAAGGCACTGAAGTTGTCAGGGAAGTTACTGCAGTGTAGTCCTCAGGCAGGTATACAATATACCTCAAGTTACCCTTGCATTATGATTGGCTCATGTTAGCTGTAACATTCGTGAAACATGTTTGCATTACCCACGGTATTAATTATTGTTGTCACTTTTTCTAGTTCACAGACTGGGACTTCCAGAACTGCACCCTGTTACAAATGAATGCAAACATGGTGCAGGCTTCTATCTGTCTTATAAGGAGTTGGAGATTTGTAAACACATCATTATTCATTAGTGATTTTGCAACCAACATTTTTTTTTAAAATTATCTAGTTATGAAATCAATTATTCTGTGTTCTTTGCTGGTTTGTTTTACTGTTCCTGACCCTATCTATCTGAAATTCTCTGTTGCACTTTAAAGAAAGGTGTTAAATTACTATTCCTGGGTAACTTCTTACAGGGGCAGGTGTCTTGCAAATGTGTTCTTGCAATTCAAGATGTTCTTAAAATAGCTTGCTGTGGGCAGCATGTTCTTAAGTAGGTCTAAGAAACACTGATTAAGTAAAGCTCCCTACTATGTCAAGAGCATCTATTCGAAAGAAATTTGCAAATTAACTGGAGTTGATATGGATTTCTGATTTTTAAGTATGGCTTAATCCTGCTCCAGGCCAATCCATGGAAGTTTTGTTTTTCAGTTTTGGGCTCAGACCTTTTCAGTTCACTGCACAGAAAGCTGTCCAATGTCTACTGCAGCACTGCCTTTCTCCCCACTCATCCCACAACCTACATTTCAGACAGTGCTGATAAAGTCAGGACTGGTTATTGCACGTTTAGGTGAATCAGTGACGATACACTGGGAACACAGAAATTGTTGTAGGAATTGTGCACGTTCTTGTCTTTTCTGTTTCTTTAATGTGGAGTTTTTAAAGGAAATAGATACAGTTTAATAACTTGGCAATGCTGAAGCAGAATCGTAGGGGAAAGGGAAGGTTTACCATGATTAGCCAATAAAAATTGTTTGGATAGCACATAGGAATTACTCCTTTTCATGCAGAATAGGTTAAAGAACCAAACCCTCTGTACAGCTGGTTAAACCCAGCAGCCTCTAAAGAATGTGTTCCTGGGGAACACAAGTAGTGTGGCTGGTGGATATATATATACATACTGAATCCCACCTATGATGCAACAGGCATCCACCACAGAAGAATTTCCAGAGAGAATGATCATTTCTGCTGGAGGATTCCTTGGGTGGTCATTGCTGGAGACAACCCACTGAACTGGCCTCTGAGAGGCGAGTGATGTCAAGACCAACACAGTAACAGAAAAAAATGAATTTTTTTTTCCCTATCCTATTCAGAAACATGACAAGATTTTTATGCACAGTAAGTGGTTTTCCAGGTATCTGAGCATGACTAATTTTGCCAGAATATCGTTTTAGCATAAAGTCTGTGCAGTTAATGAATTAGTTTATCTGTTGCACCCAGTAACAAAGATTTGCCTAAACCAGTACCTCACTGGAGAAAGTCTACATAGCGCTGACAGGGAATGTTAACGTCTAAGGGGATTCTGAAAATATCCCCATGGCATTCTATGCTTATATGGAGCTACCTGCTCTTTTTATGTCTGCTTGAGTAAATCCACAGAAAACATACTGACTTAGTCCTTACTTGGTTCTTCAGAAATTAAGGGCGTTACCATTACGAGAATTCTTAAATTCTAAGATAAAAGAACGAAACCTACAAAGGAATCATTTTAGGCATATATTTTATATTAACAAAAAAACCCAACTACCATGGATTGAAATTTTTTTCATTAATTTTATCATGTATTGATGTGGGTTACATACATGTACACAGTCACAGGAAAAAATAAGGGTTTTTTTCTAAATCATACTAGTTAATTAAATCAGGATTTGGTGGCCCTACGAACCCCACCAATAGATTTCTGAACACCCCTTTTGTGTTGTAGTCATGCAATTCAAGAAGCAAAGGTATCTTACTAGTAACCATCAATGCTGTGTCTATTTAAAATGGTATACATATAGACATTATACTCTGGTCTTATAGTTTGATTTTTTATCTTTTTTACTTTTTTACTAATTTTAAGAGCCAACGTATGGTTGTTGGCTTGTGCAAAGAAGCTTTAAAATGCATTCAGAGAGTTCAGTGCTCATTTGCCCTGTCTTAAAAATCTGACCTTACATATTTTACCCTCTGTAATTTTCATCTCCTGGTTACCTTGAAAATTTGTGAATACTATTTGTAAGAACAACTGCTGCTTGTATTTTACTACATGCAGTACTGGCTCAATTCCTCTGAATATCAGGGCTCCTTTTTTTATTGTGGAAATGACTGGTGCATAGTACTTTACCGGATCAGATCACAACAGGTAGTTATTTACTGCCAAATATGAACATAGTTTTTTAAGCCGCTGACTTTCAGAAAGAAATTTGCATTTGTATTAACAATAGTTCCTAGCTATATGCTCATATAATACATTTTCAAACGATTTCTACCTTGTACAGTCCATCATTAAGAACAGTACATGATAGGACAGACTTTGCTCCACTTGTTCCAGAAGTTGCAGGGTATATGTGAATTAAGCATAAGGGCAGGAGAAAGGAAAAGAGTGATCTTGCTGTACAGACATTGAAAGCCCTCTTGGCAAACCGAATTCCTTCTCAAGTCTACTTTTCCTATGCAAAGCAGGGACTTGACTTCTTTCAAAATTTTCACAAATGTTTACTAACTGTTAGCACGTTGTTTCCTGAATAGCCAGGGTGAAATACTGAGGCAGACCAACAGATGTGAGGAGCAGCCCTCTGCTTTGCTGCAGAAACACCCATTGAAAGGATTTCAAACCCAGCCAGAATACCCAGAACTAGCACACATCTGACTGTATTTGCCCTAGTATCTACCCAAGATTTGCAGGTCTTGTGAAATTTAGTTTGTTACGAGACACTCAGGAATCATATGCAATGCCTGTATTAAATGCACATTTAGGAAGAAATTTTAAAAACGGTCTTTGGTGCACAATGGATAAAATTAAATAAATCCAGGATCTGATTAAATACATCAGGTGAGGGATATTAAAAAAAGTAGAGAATAATTATTTCACCAAATGAAGGCGGGACTCTAATAGGAGAAAGAAAAGTCAATTTGTAGCAATGTCAAGCTTGCCAACACATATACAGGCCTGTAATGCCTGTACATGGATCCAGGGCAGGAAGAAAGTAAGTCTGCCTGTGCCACCAATGCTGGTATTTATTAACAAGAGTTCTTGCCTTTGCGAGTCATAAATTTCCTTTTTTTTTTCTTTTTTGTCACAACGAGAGACATAATTTCTTCTAAAAGAGAATGGCATCTGACTTACATTATTTTAAAACTTATATCAACACATCTACTAACACTGAAAACAGGCAGCAAAAGACAAAATCCAGCGAAGGAAGACTTACTGACTGTACAGCAGGACAGCACTATCCTATCTTTTAGCATCACGTCTCTCAAAAACAAATGGCAAACTTTAAGAACTCATTCATCTACCCTATTCTCAAACTTTTCATAGCTCCTTCACATAAAGACGTTCCTCCTACCACTAACCTTTCCTCTGATGGAAAGTTCTCACAGCATCTGTTCATCTGCCAACTGCGCAGCATCACTTACAACTGAGGGGAGACCAAGACGCAGAAGAGACAGCCAGAGCTATTCTGAGCTGAGCCCGACACTAAATTCACCTATAGTGCAAAGGCAAATTCCCTTGTCTTCTTCCCTTAACCCCCTCAAGGAACAACCAAACCCACAGCATTATTCTTCACTGAACTGTACTTTTATTGTGGGTTTAGAGTTGCCAAGAATAAAACTTTGCTTAGATTCTTTAATTCTGCCCATCCTGTAATTCTTCCACCCTCCAGACATGTTACTTCTAACATCATGGGATGGGACACGGTGCCTTGCTGTTCTGGCCAGAACTTGACTGTCCTCTCTATTGATTTTTAAGAAGTAGTACTACTTAACTAGTGGTTTCCTGAGGAGACACAATGATAGCCACGTGGATTGCTGAGATAAATGGAAATAACACAAGAAAAAAGAACCCCAAACTAAGATAACAATTAGGATTTACACAAGGATTTCTTTTTTACTCATAATTTATTTAATTTCTTCCGGCCCTGTGCTTTCTGCTTCCGTTCACAGCTCCTTCATGCAATACCCTTGCACCAAGAAATAAAAGAAAAAAAAATTGCACAGACTAGAACAAATGTCCTTCCCATATGGGAGATTTTAGAGTTGTAAGAAGCCTCCAAAAAGAGGGCAGCTTGCTTTGTTTCTTGGAACAATTTTGGTCAAACAGAAGGAGAAACTTCAAGACAAGGGACTGCTTAAAACTAAGCAGGGACCGGGTGCTTCCTTTAGCTCAGGACAACATCGGCTCATTCTTTGCATCCCAACATGCTGACACACACCACCTTAAAGCAAAAATACTGATTCTAGTCCCAGGCTAGAAAATCTTCTGCAACTGCAGAGTGTGCTGCAAATATTTATTAAAGCAGCCTGTTTGCTTTTCAAAGTTAAAAAAAAAAGCACAAAACCCCAGCTGCAACTACTTGCACAAAGTCCAAAATCTGAGGTCAATCGTTGCACTAATGCACTTCCTTTTAACTTTAAGGTTGCATCCAACTTTTACAGCTACAAAGATACTTAAAGATTTCTGTTTCTACATGCTGTTATGCTATTGCCTACGAGGAGTGGACTCCTGCCTTGAGAACACTTACCTTGTTTCACTCGACAGTGAAAATCCACTCTTGACTTCAAAAGTGTAAAACTCATTCCCTATGAAGCGAAGTTGTATTTAAGTCGAGGATTTAGTCATAAACTGGGCTAATTATCATCGCCTGTCTAACTTTTCTTTACTCCTCCCCCGACCAGATGCAGGAAGCATTAAGAAAAATCCACGGCTACACACAACCATGATCCCTGGTTTAGAGTCACGATGTCAAACATAGAAGAATTAAAGATTATGTCTGTTCAGAATAAAATTTGGCTAGTCAGGTGGCGTAGAAGTGTGATTTTTTTTTTTTTTTTCTCTCCTGTTGGTACTTAATCGTACTGCACAGGGGCTCAGATGCTCCTCAGCATTAAAAGTTACGGAAAATCTTTTCTTTTTAGAAATGTATTGAGGAGGTATTTTATTCACCATTATCACTAGTACCCGTTCTATCTTGAAATAATCTGTAAATAAATCCCCTCTTAAAACTATGCGTCCCTGAGTACACGTGCAGAGCAAACATTTAATTCCGTCTTAGTGCTACTGTTTTATTTTAAGAAGTTTTCTGAAAAACTGAACTAAGTGGACTTAAACTGAGGCATTGCCAAAGGGAAGCTGGACATCGAGGTTACACTGCAATAGCCCTCAGGGGTTCCTCCTTAACACAAAATTTGAAAACCAGAGATTTCAGCAAAACTCGGGCTGCAGGTACATAGTCTCCACCACCGTTTCGCTGAATTAGAGATCTCATCTGATGAAGATGTCAGTGGCAGACTGTATCAGAAATGTCTCAAACACGCTAGCACAGAATAATTACTGGCTTGCAAAAAAAAGCACACTGAAAAAATACTACTAAAGTAGCTCGTAGACAAAAAAGAAGTGTATATACAGAGGAAGAACAGCAGGGAAGCACAAAATTTTGTAGTGTTTATATCAGTTTTTTCTTAGTAAGAGCATAGCCTTCAGAAACGTACTGCACTACGGCCTCAACTCCAGTCATAAGAACGAAAGGATCCGGTTAAACATGATGGAGGAGCAAGTAAAAAGCAGTATGTTTGCCAGTATCTATAGGAAGAGACACTGCAGAGATCTGCGCAAGGCTAAACACAGGTAAATAGAAGATGAAACAGTATGTCTCACAGGTAGCTGGCCTAGGAAAGCATTCACCTGAAACCACACCTGAGAACGACGGCAGGGTCTGGCTACGGCTTCATCCCGTTCCCCATACGTGGTAAGAGAAAGCTTACTCTTTAATCCTCACCGTCCACTCCCTACACACGTCCCAACTAAACCCGATACCCGTTTCACGTTAGCGCAATTACTGTTTATCAGGTAAAGTACTTTGACTCCCCGGCTCGTGAGAGGAGCCACCCCCGCGGCCCGGGACCCCGGCGGGCGGGAGCCGAGCGCCGCTGCCGCCGGCGGGCCCGGGGAGACCCGCGTCCTTCCCGCCCGCCACCCGCCTCCTTCCCCGCCGAAGCAGCCGGCTACCGAGCCAGCCGCCCTCCCGCGGCTCCCCGCGCCCACGCAGCGGGACCGGGAAACCTCCGCTCGCCTCGCCTCCGGCCACACGCGTTGGCAAGGGGCGCTCGGTCGTCGCCGGCCCGCCGGGGCCTGTCCCCCTGGAGGGACACCGCGCTCCTCGCCCTCCAAACCCAAACTGTCCCGCCAGGCCCCCCCCGACGGAGGCTCCCCGCCACGGCTCGCCTCCCGCCGCCGAAAGTGAGGCCGCTCCCGCCCGCGACGGCTGCGGGCTCGGCGCAGCCCCCGGCCCCCTCGGGGGACCCGGCCCCCTCAGGGGACCCCAGCGCTCGCCCCGCGCGGGCAGCGCCGCCCGCCCCGGCCCCGCAGCGCGGCCCCGTCCGTACCTGCAGCGGCGGGCGGCAGCGCCAGGCGAGCTGCGGCGCGGCCCGGCGGGCGGGAAGGGCGGGCGGGCGGGCGGCCGCCTCCGCCGCCGCACACCTGCCGCCGCCGCACAGGAGCGGCCGCACGAGCCCCGCCGGCTGCCCCTGCCCCTGCCCGCGCCCGCGGGGGGACACGCCTCGCGCTACCGGGGCTGGCGGGCGGGCGCCGCCGTCAGGCGGGAAGGGGCGGGGGCGAGGCGGGCAGCCTGGCCGGCGCGGGGCCGGGGCTCTGCCCCCACGGCGGGGGGCCGCCGCGGGCCCCCTCGGCCTCCTCCCCTTCCTGCCCCCGCCCGCTCTCCGCCGCTTCGCCCCCATGCCCAGGCTCCGCCGCCCGCTTCCTCTTGTCGGTGGGTTTGCTCTTTCCTCTGAAGCCGCCCCGCGTCCCAGGTGTTATTTCCCGCTCCTATGGAGCGAAAAGGGGGTCCGCGGGAGAGGCTCGCCTCGAAAGCAGCTTCTCCGGGAGCCGGCGTCCGCCTGGCGCCCGGCACCCGGCCGGGGGCGCGTTTCCTCCCGCAGACCCGTCCCTGGCTCCCAAACCTGCCGGGGGCCCAGCGGGGAGCGGCCCCGCCACGACGGGCGTGCGTGAACCCCACGGCAACGGGCGCCCCGGCTTCGGGGGTTGCGCCCGGGCCGGGGGTTGCAGCCTGTCGCGACAGCAGCTGGCAACAGGGAGAGCAGATTTCCTGATGCGGGCTTGCGGGCTGTTCCTATAGGCGGTAGACACGTGCACAATAAGATGTATACCGTCACCTGTGTGTGCGATTTCAAATACATCTCAATCTTTCCAACATTGAGCCTTCAATCAGCTTTTACTGCTTTTGAGTTTGTTTTAGGGCAACCGTCGACACATGGCAGCCTACACAGAGTATCGACACCACTGCTCCTTTCTACAGTTCTTACACTAGTAAAGGCATCTTTTTTTTTTTTTTAAACTCAAATGTTTTAGTTTTTGTATGTGTATAAAAAATGTTGCTCATCAGACGTGTGTCGTGGTTTAACCCCAGCTGGCAACTCAGCACCACGCAGCTGCTTGCTCACTCCCCCCTGCCTCAGGATGGGGGAGAGAACTGGAATGGTAGAAGTGAGAAAACTGGTGGGCTGAGATAAAGACAGTTTAATAGGGAAAGCAAAAGCCACACACGCAAGCAAAGCAAACCAAGGAATTCATTCCCTGCTTCCCACCGGCAGGCAGGTGCTCATCTCCAGGACAGCAGGGCTCCATCACATGTAACGGTGACTTGGGAAGACAAATGCCGTCACTCCAAACATCCCCCCCCTTCCTTCTTCCCCCAGCTTTCTATGCTGAGCATGATGTCATGTGCAGTTGGGGTCAGTTGTCCTGGCTGTGCCCCCTCCCAGCTCCTTGTGCACCCCCAGCCCACTCGCTGGTGGGGTGGGGTGAAAGGGCCTTGGCCCTGTGCAAGCGCTGCTCAACAATAGCTAAAACATCCCTGTGCTATCAACCTTGCTTCCAGCACAAATCCAGAACACAGCACCACACCGGCTCCTGTTAAGAAAATTAACTCTATCCCAGCTAAAAGCAACACAACCTACTAGTACAGCTGGAAAACACAGATAAATTTTTTGACCTAGCTACGATTGTTTAAGTGTTCATTGGACTGTTTGAGAATAAAGGTAGTGAACACCTGCGGAGCAGAGCAGGGAGATAGGTGGGTTTTGTGTCCTGTTACTCATGGGAAGGGAACCCTATTTTCTCTCCATTGGTGTTTTACTCACAGTCTGATTTGGAAAGTTTGGGGTAGAAGCTGCAATACAGAAAAGCTAAAAAAAAAAAATAATTAAAGTGTGACCTTCAAAGTAACACTTCCATATGAGATAGTCAGTTCTGAGCTCTCACTCCAAGAAGTACACATGCATACACCATGGAGAAGTATGCTGCTAATTAAACATCATGCTAATTTCTAAATGTAACTACATTTACTTCCAATACGTGTTATTATAAAGCAGTGATTAGGCAAATATATTTTTCTTTATTCCAGTTCTGTTTTGTAGTCTTATCACATCTTTGTATACAGTCATTTTCAACATTTCCTTCTATGCTCAGTTAATTGATTAGTGCTATGCTTTTTTTGTACAGTGTTCTCACAGCAATTTTAAACATTCTTGTGATATTAAAAGAATGCAGTTGTAATCCCACAAAACTGACAGAGCAGCTAATGAGATAAAATCTTCAGGTGCCTTGGTAAGAGGGTTTTCAGTTATGCCACATGTGGACTGCTTTTCCTCAATGCCCTTGGTAAGAGATGGCTCAGTGGAGAAAGTTTGGTGACTCAGGATAACCATTAGTTCCCTGCTTTTTCCTTTGCAAAACAACTGGCTGTAGATTTTTTACCAACTGTAATGTTACGCCAGTCTTAATCACCTTCTGCTTGGTGAGGGAGGAAAGCACTATGTGCTACACAAGCAGTCCCTTACCGATTTACTCCATGACCAAGCAAGTCTTGGGTAGACTGCCCAGCCGATGCAAAATCCCTGTTTTACCTGTGTTGGTGCATTACAAATTGGTTCAGTCTGGTTTGAGACTACCTGGCTGTGGGAGCTGCTGCTTAGGTGTTTTCCGTGGCGCAGGCAATATTCACATGTCTTGAGCAGGCTTCCTCTGCTTCCAGTCACGATTAACAGAGCATAACTTTGTGAGAAATAGAGCAATTGCTTGCTTTGAAAGTAACATTAGAGGAGTATTCTATAAATATTCTGGTTGTGGATGTAGGGCTGGAACTGTGGTGTCCTTTGGCAATTATTTTTTTTTTAATCACTAAGAGTATAAACAACTGGAGAGAACAGCTGGAGGAAGGGACCACCAAACCAGACCATCTTCTTGCCAGCTCTCTGCTGACAACTAAGCACTGTTTTGCAGTGCTTACTGGTGCCACACAGTCTTCTAACCTGAAGGGCAGTTAGTTTCTGCTAAGGTGGTTGAGGATACTCAGCTTATTGCGGAGTCAAACCCCTCGCAGGAGTGGCTTTGTAATTATTTTGATGATTAAACTGTAGTCATACATATATTTTAGATATCAATAGGATTGTTCAGAAGAAAAATGCAATGACAACCACACAAGGCTGAAAAATAGGGTGTATCAAGTTGATCTTGCCATTCCTCACAGTTTTGTTTAGGGAATTGGGGTACAATAGGAACTGACTGCAGATTCCATAGGTTTAAAGAGTAGTGTGTGCATTAATTTTGCTGCTGTTTGTTAAAACACTTTATAATGTCCATGCATACTGTGACACTAATGTCTTGTCCAGTCAAACTTATTCCTTACCTTGTAGTAAAATTGGAGCTATATGTGCTTGTTGATTCACAGGGTGTGATGGTGTGTTAGAGATTATAAAATGCTTTGCGGACATAAGCTAAATATTTTTTTAAAATAGTTATTCTGACTCTCTATTGAGCAGGAGTGCTTTTTTTTGTTCTGGATTTGTTTCAGAAGGTCATGACAGCACAGCTTTCTCACCTTTCAAATGTTTTCAAGATGTATCTTAAATGAAACTCCAAATAAAACTGCGGTCAGTTCTGTATGTCCTTCTCTCCATCTGGCAAAACCTGAAAGCTTTCAGACTACTTAAAACTGTAGATGAAATGAGAAAGAACAAAAGAACTACACTAAAAGGAAAACTGTATTTTTGTGCTGAAAACCTGCATTTTATTTCAACAGATACCAAAAAACTGAATGCCACGGATGTCCACCTAATGTTTAAAGCCATAATTGTCCAAAGCACTTTATTTTTAGAAGCACCTACAAATCCACTGACAGAAGCTTTTATCTTAATATACATTGTGTGGCTTGAAATACTGCACATAGTTCCTTCTGCCTGTTTCTATTGAAAGTTAAAGCTCTAAAACTTAAATTCCAGTTCCCAGGCTTGGTGTGTATTAATGCAACTTTTTCACATCCATATAACTGCTTTTACTCAAGGACATAACCACTGAAACGAACAGGAAATGCCACCCATTACCCATGTTTTGCAGGTAGGAAAGAGGGCTCCATGCGTTGGCTGAAGTCACGTAGCAAGTCAGGGGTGCAGGAATTCCAAAAAGAAGATTCTGTCCTCACTTGTCAGAAGCAAAGCAGAGCAGCCCGGCAGAGCGGGACAGCTCAGCTCAGTCAGCTGTGTTCCCTTGCATGCTCACCCCCTTCAAAGATGGAAAAGTTCCCTGGTAGAATTTGGAAACTTCTGGGCAGTGAGGGGATGGTTTCCTAAATTACAGCTCTCTCTCCCCTGGCTGCCTGGATTCTCTGCAGCATGCCATCTCCTCTGCATCAAGACCAGAGATGGTCTGGGGGAAGCCACTCAGCCTGTAGCCAGCCATATCCATCTCAACTTCTCAGGCAAAACTGAGGATTTACACAGTTCTGGTCCTTCCCATCAACATTACAATGTGAGAGTACAACTTCTTTCTCAGAATCCATAAGTTCTAGTTATTGTCCCACATACAAGGCAAATGCAGAGGAGGTGGGAAAATTTCTCCAGTTGCTTTTCTGGTAGTTTGTAAATAGTTATTTTACCAACACATAACACAAAGCCAACTTTTACTCTGACTTCATTTTATGCAGTTCCTTGAAAGAAAGAAGGCAGCCCAGAATAGTACAGAAAGCTTATAAAAAGTTTAGCAGCTCCATGACACTGCCTTCTCTCCCAGTTTTATCCCTTCTGACCAGGGCTGACTTACCCTTAAAATCTGATAGAAAATTCAGTATGTGATTAAATTATATTTTTCATTAAAGTTATCTGTTTGTCTGGAACATGTAATTAGTTTTATCAGAGAATCAGATATTCCTATTAGTTCAGAGTTTTAATTCAGGTTTTTTAAGACCATCCTTCTTCTGCTTTTGATCTGAAGAATCTACTATTTTTGTAGCCGGCTGTGCTCCTATATTAAAGCACTTCTAAAGCACTAATATCTGGGAACTAAAAATTACTAAGAACTTTTTCTTCAGAATGATAAGATGGCATTTCTTTAATTTTGTAAGAACTCTTTTAACCTAACCCCATGATTTTGAGGGGGAAAGGAAAACTGACTTAGGCTTTTTGAAAGCCTTGGGTTAGCAAAAATGTGTAGGAGATTGTATGTTTAGAATTCTTTCTTAGGGAAATAAACTTTTCTCTTAGATTTCACTCTTTTTTTTCTATTTATTGTGGAGAGTAGTAAGAGATAAAAAGCATAGTATAGATGGGACGTTAATAAGCAGCAGAGAGTCTCAAATCTATACCAGAAACCCTGAGCTCTGTGGAAATCCTAGCCCAATTTGAGGCAATAGTAGGTCTTTTTGAGTGATAAGAAACAGCACAAAGCATCCTGTCTGCCAGCTTACCTGTCCTATTCCTTTGCCTCAACCCACCTTTCTTCTTCGCTACCTTCAAACAGACCACTGAGGCTGCAGACATGCCCAAAAGGGGACAAGACTTCAAGAGAAAGTGAATAACTTTCAAACTCTCGACCTACATCAGGAAATCTAGAAGATGCACACAGAGGGACACAGCGGGCATGAAAGAGCTACTCAACCCCGTATGGTCTGTATATGTAAAATGTTTGTTTGGTTGTGGCTCTTTGGTACTCTTTTGTCCTTCCTTTCTGGGTAAGAGTGACATTCTTTGTGAAATTAATTCATTTACCTGTAAGATGAAGGCATGAATAGCACATACCAGCTAACTCTCAATGACCAATGTTCCAGTTGGTTAATTATCACAGTAACAATATCAAAACAATGAAAACATGAAATGAATGTGCTTCCAGCCTGCAGAGTGGAAGGTGATTTCTTAAAGATTGCTTTTCAATAAAACCAAAGAGCCTCTTACCTGAGAAACAGCCCAATTGAACCGATTTTCCACAGTGTCTCTTTAATATGCAAGCAATTCATTACATTGCACATACCATTTCACATAAGTTTAGGGTGGAACAACCCTTCCACTGTTCTCTCCAAGCTCAGAGTAAATTCTGCTTTTTTCTTTTAAATACAAAACACAACTGAACAGCTTCACATTGAACTTACTAAACACAGAGCAGTTTGCTGCTGCTTTCCCCCCCCCTCTTTAAATGTGTGGAAGGCTCTTGTCAACAGCTAAGCACTGTTGACACTCAAAAAAAATGAAATTCTGCACAGCAGAAGAAATACAGTGAAGTTTTTCCTTTCTTTTTTAGTGGATACCTGAAATAGAGAAAATTTCTAATGCTCTATAATATCACAAGACCTAGAAAGCTATGTGGATAAAAGAACGTAAGTTGCTAAAATGAAAATACTTCCTTCGTATAGGAAATAAATTCCTCAGAAAAGCTCTCCAAACTGAATTAGCAACCTGTCGATTTTGGAATTTAGGGTCTTTGCAGAGCACTGCTGAACATTGTGTTTGCTTTGAACGAGTTCTTGCTTGAAACAGGGGACAGATTTCAGCCCAGGCTGTGGCTCATATGGACCCGTCTGGTCCCTCAGGTGGGTGGCTAAGCTGCCCTGGTCAGGTATCGGGGCTTTCCCCAGTGCGAGCAGACCACTGGATGGAACAACTGCCAGCTCTGCATCTGTAGAGATGGCCAAAAAGGGACACGCGCTTTCTTAGTGGGTGCAATTCTGTCTCTAGCATAGCTTGGCAGGCACCGCCGGCTGACCCAAAGGAGGAGAGAAGCACCTGGTTTGGTACCTTTGACCTCTGCAAGGTCAAAAAATAACCCTTTTCCAGCCAGGGTTTGTGGAAGGAATGGCAGTACTGCTGGTCTCGTTGTCTCAGGCAGCAGGACACAAGGCCAGCAGATAGGCTGGCTGCTTGTCTGCTCTTTTCACCCCTGCTTCTGTGTTCAGAGGGGAGCTGGAGACCCTGTGTCATTTCAAGTCAAGATGAAATCCTAGAGATAATACTCAGGTAATATTACTCTTGTAATACACATATTGATTAATGCCCTCCGTTAGGTATTTTGCCTCTTCTAAAGGTTGCAGTGTTTAGCATTCATCGGTTTTACCCTGCTTTACATTAGAAAGTGAAGGACTTCAGTGAGGTCAAAACAAGCTGTGCTATTATTCATATTAATAGTGGCAGGTATTTTTCCTTCACAGCTACCAGCTACTTCTTCATTAAGAGTTTAAAACCCTCAAAAATACGTATTTCATTGTACACCTGAAGAAGCATTGCAAGAGCCTGCAGATGTGTCAAATGTAGTAACAGTGTGTATGAGGCTGACCGCTAAAAAAGGAAATTCTCCCACAAAGCAAGACTAGAATATATATTAGCTTCCTCACACACTTCACTGAGGAACTTGTGGGTTACTGTTTCCACAGGCTTACTTCATTAGAAGCCCCTCAGCTCTGTGCTTACTCATTTTTTCAGACCATAGTTTGATAAATTCTTGGTGTGTTGCATTTAGAATAGATATATAACTTGCAGCACAGTATATCATGAATGAAAGATACATGTATATGTACATGTATATGTAAATATCTGTTTATACAGGCTTGACATGAATAGTTTTTGTAGTGAAATACTGGACTGATAATCAAACCACTCCATCTATGTAAGTTTTCATTATCCATGTCTTTGTGAAATTCCAATACCAGTTTTCTGCAGTTTTAGAAAATTAAGTTGCTCTAAGTTCCAGTGACCAGAGTGTTAAGGTAGGAATCAGAAGCAAAAACACTTCTCTCTCACCTAAATCACTGGCTGGCCTTAGTACTTTGCACTCACAAAGTGCTCAATAAGTGTTATTAAGTAGGTAGGTATTATGGCCTCATTTCACTGATGAGGAAGCTTAAGGTCAGAGAACATGGTTCATTCAGGTGAGGATATACAGTGTCATAAAAAGGTCTTTTTTATTTACTGCCATAAAACAGAGATCCCAGTCTTGCTCTCTTAAGGGACAGAAGTTTTGGGGTGGGGTGAGTCATGTTTGACCCTGTTGTGAATAGTGTGATTTTCACACTGCTGTGAACTTGCACCTGCACTCAATGGTCACCAAAGATGAGCAACAGGAGAAAAATGACGACTGAGTAAGAGTGATAGGCCAGTGATTTTTGATATTGTATGGAAGTGAAACTGATGTTTAGAAAGGATGTCCCTTACTTGAGTGACATTGCTGTGTGGATTACACACATAGAGGCAGGTTTAGGAGGCCCCTACTTGTGTCAGGTCACCTTTAATATGGGATATGTCTATGGAATTCCTCTGATTTTAGTAAAAAAGATTGCTAGATTTTGAGCCAAATTGCTTGGTTTAACTGCATGGGCTTCATCAGCCTGTCAGCACCACTGATTTGGGAAGTCTTGTTCATGTTTAATCAGGAAAAGACCTCCTAGAAGGATATCATGCAAGATTCTCTCATTTCTTCAACCAGCTCAGAGCAAAATCACCATCTCTGCTTTTTCTGTTAGGCTTTGTCTCCTTTCAAAGGTCTGAGCATAGTATCCATGCTTATTGGTCTCCCTTTTCCCTCCAGACACATGCAGTGAGCATCTGGCAGGCTAAAAGCTGTTCATCTTTCCTTGCGTCTCACGTCTGACTCTGCTTGGGGGCTTTATGCAGATGGCGTTAGAGGAGGCAGCAAGGTCAGAAAGGAATGAAGAGAGCCACGCTTTACACCACAGCTGCTACCAATCTGCTGGGGTGATGGAGCTATGCAACAGCAGCTTGTCTTACATGGGATCCACATGTTGTAGAAAGAAGGGAGTAGAACGATTGCATGGCTATTGGATCTGGCTAATGCTTGCCCCTGGCTGCAGCAGTGCTTCCTTCTGGGGATCCCCAGGGTTTGTACAGCTGGCAGTGTTTATCTCTTCCCTCTCAACTCTGTCCTCAAAGCAGCAGTGAGAGGGGGCATCCATGAGAAGTAACACACGGTTGCATTTACGTCTGTGTTTTGTGGGTTGCACAGAAGCAGGTGAGATGCTTTGCAGCATTGGAAGGGAATTTTTGTTGCCTTTCTGCCATGTCTGAGTAACTGTTGGGTGCTTCTAGAGCTCTCCTTTTTCAGAATGAGGGAAAAAGGATGTGTCATTTAGACTAAGAGCATAAAAGCTAATCAAGTGTAAGTTAATTTTCCTTCTCTAGCTATTTCTGGTAGACTGGAGTGGTAATTTTTTCATCCCTAAGCTTTCAGTGTGAGTGTCTTGTATATTTCTACCTGATTGGTTTTATGCTTATATCTGTTTCCTTGCAACCTTTAAACATTGAGTTAATTCGCATGTTTGATGAGGATTTTCTCTATCTAGTCATACATTAGCCATTCCTGGTGAAGCAGAGGAGTTTAACTGTGGCAGAGAAAACTTGTGCAAACCGCAAGTATTCAATGAAAATGCACTTAGAAATTGCTATTTAGTTTCTGTGAACTAAATTTGTACAGAGAGGGATGTCTGAAGACCAGCTAATAAAATAAGCAAAATCCTCATTTTTGTTTTTGAAAACTCCATCTAAATTGTATCTCTCTGCTTAATATAGGTATTGCATCTGAGAAAATGTGTTGAGAGATAGAAAGTTTCTGATCAGACACATCTGAGGAATAGTTAAAACACACTTTTTGGAGAGCAACACCCTGTAAGAGGCAAAACAGTCAAAAATACTTAGAGTTTTCAGTACACAATACCTCTAGGTGCTGGGAGAGGTAGTATTTTTTATTTTGAAGCAATTTATTATCTTACATATTCTGAGCATTGAACAAAGAAACATGCAAAGGATAAAGAACTTATTTGGTTGAGAAAATGGTATTGACCTCAAACTATTGGCAGGCTTGTCTGTAAGAATGAATAAAAGAGAAACAGCCCAAGAGCCCTGCACCGTGACATCTAAAGCAGATCCTTGTTGTGAGTGTTGAAGTTTGGTGTCCATGAATGAACAGGATTATTCTCAACAGCATCTCTGTATATCTGTAAATTATATAAGGCTGTATGCAAAGTATATATAAAATATGTACAAAGTGTGTATGCATATATATCTCTCTAATTTTTGTTGTTTGATTTAGCGGCATTGCAAAGGATCATGGAGGCAAAGCTCTTGCTACAAGAAATAAAATGCTCACGCTTTAAAATGTGCCAGAATCTTTTTTCTTTGGGCAGGTAGTGTTGTATCAGATCACTTTACCTCATTTGCACTGCTTTAGAATTATCCTTTTACTTTCTCTCCAGGGTGCTGGTGTTGTTTGAGAGCTCAGATCATCTCATCTCACTTGGAGTACTCTTGGCCTGTTGTATTATTATTGTAGCCAACCAGCATTAAAAGAAAAGACAAAACAGGGCAGTTAGGATTGCATGTTTGAGCTAGAATTTCCCTTTTTTTCTTTTACGCCCTTTAAAGTTTTCTTCTTATAGCTGTGAATTAATAAGAGATTGGTTTGCACCTTATCTCATATATTTTTAATAAGGGTACTGAATTAAGTCAGAGCTGAATAAAAAGCTTGGGAGTGCAGTTAACTGAAATGAGCTTTCAGGTCTCATAGACTGGGTTTTAATTTGAACGATTGGCATTTAGGGTTTAGAATTTTGTTATTGGTACTAGGGAATTCCTCAGATTTGTTCATGCTTCCTGCCCGTGAACGACCTGATCTCAGGTGGCCCTGCTTTGAGCAGGGTGTCATAACAGATGTCTCCAAGCATCCCTGATGATTTACAGAATTCTGTGTTTGTACAGAAAGGGGAGAAGGCCATGTCTGGAAAGAGCTTAAGGCCTGTGCAGGCAAACCAAGACTTCTGGCAGAGGCTGAGGAAGCTCATTTAGCAGCTTGTGCAGACACGGCAGTCTGAGCTACCAGAATCAGGCCTACAACCATATTTACCCCTGCAGTAACCTCACAGACTTAAGCTGTGGTGATGCTGGGATCACCTTCATTAGGTGCTTGTGTTTACTGGTAGACTTCCTCATAGCATATTTAATAAAATTTGGTGTGCGTAACAGAACAAACATTGGATGAGACCCTGTTGCTGCTTGGAGAGTCAGAGAACTGGCATCCAAAAGAGAAGGTACTTCCTGAAAGCCCTACAAAGGCACTGAGTTAGGAGGGTTATTTAATCTTCTTGTTGTCAGTCTCTAATCTTTAGTAACTTCATTAGGAGTACGGTATCAAAAGTATGATGCTTAAAAAGGCAAGAAATTAGAAAGCAAGTTCATCTTTTTAGTCCATTTTCTATTTCATGAAAATAAATTAATTTCCCTCTTCTTCATTTTCCCTCTATATATGCTTGCAGTTCTTGCCCTAAAATCTTGCTTTGGCATCTGGGGCAGCAGACCTTTACTATTCTGATACATTTATTTCTATGCATTTACTCTGTCTCTTCAGAGAGTTAGGATTTTGCCAAAGACCATGAAGTTTATTACTCTACAGTGGTTCTGTTATGCTTTTAGGTTCTAATATGGGACTTTAAATGAGAGACTTTAATGCAAAAAGGCACAGAATATCAGCCCAGAGACTCTTCATAACTTTACACTGTTATGGACAGAGTTGTCTGGTACACAAACGTTTTTGAATTACAGGATGGCATGAGATTGGACAGTATGACTAAGTCATAGACTTAGTACTAAGTCATAGACTATAGTACTTAGTATGACTATAATAAATTGCCTGACAGGAGGCTGTAGCAAGGTGAGGGTCGGCCTCTTCTCCCGGGAAACAGGCGATAGGATGAGGGGGAATGTTCTGAAGTTGTGCCAGGGCAGGTTTAAGTTGGACATTAGGAAAAACTTCTTCACCGAAAAGGTTGTCAGGCTCTGGAATGGGCTGCCCAGGGAGGTGGTGGAGACCCCATCCCTGAAGGTATTTAGAAGAAGGATAGATAAGGTGCTTAGGGACTAGGGACGTGGTTTAGTGGTGGGATGGCAGGGTTAGGTTAAAGGTTGGACTCGATGATCTTAAAGGTCTTTTCCAACCAAAGTGATTCTATGATCCTATGAAACACAGTTGTCACATGCTTCCGCGTGCAGCTTGGTTTGCTTCAGATTGAGCTTGTCAGTTAGTTCAGTGAAAGTGGAATTTTTAGAAGGGCTGGTGGGTGTGTTTACATGCCTGTTGCTGCAGCTCCTGCGGACACACCTGAGTTACGCTTCCCAACTGGATGCTGCTGGCAAAGTCACTGCTGCAGCACGGAGCATGGTGCAGGCCACTGCATGAATATTTACGCAGCTGTCAGAGAGCAGGATTTGCAGTCTGCTGAGTTTCGTGCCATTACTGCCACTGTTATGCAAATGTTTTAAGGGATGGGGATGCACAAGCCCAGTGCAACACAACTGTTCTTGGTCTCCTTTGGAGACTGTGGAGGTGCTGAAACTGCATTGAAATGAGTCGCAAAGATCCTCCACGTGGCACTGAATGAGCAAGTTTCAGAACCCATCAGGCACAGAGCTACCTCCATGGGGCACAGGACTTTTGAGAATAACTCTGAGGGATAGAATCAATTAGCAGTGGTAAACAGAATAATACAACTTTTGAGACCTGAGTTAGTGCCTAATCTCAAGGACTAATTATACTATTGAGCTGGCCGGTTAGCTTGCTTCCTGTGGCAGGTTGCTACATTTTATGTAGGATAGCTGCAAACTACCTAGGTGCTCCTGAAAATGCCGCCTTTATAACTTTTTGAAAGTGGCTGCTTTTCAGTAGCGGTAATATCTAACAAGCAGAATTTCAATCATAATGAAACCTACCAGATTTAAATTTTACAGTGAAATTGATCAAAATTTCTACCACTTTCTCATACTCTTCAACAGGACTCTAAAAGACAGTCAGTAGTATTTTGCAATCTCTTTTAACAGGCATCTACTGATCTCATGATGTCCACACCCATTGTGGGAACAAGTAATGTGATTTTTCATTATCAATGTGGCTTCCACCGGTGAGTGCCAAAATAAACATTCATAGGACTTGTATCACTGAACGGAGAGATTACATCTATAGGATTGTAAACACTCCCAAATTTGTTGGTAGAAATAATTATTAGTGTGCCACATATGCACTTATTATTCTTTGAATGGTTTTGGTTTTGTTTTTAAAGCATTGTAGAGGTCCAAGGACAGCAGAGCCATTTGTCATAGCTGGATTGCCCCTGCATCACTGGTATTTAGGTAAAGTCTACCCACTTTCTTAATCAGTAGTCTGTATGAAATCTGAGACCTGTTTCAATTGATTGAGGTATTGCTTTATTCTGAAATACTCTTTTTGGACATCCTTTTGTTTCTACTCTGTGTTGTCATTACGCAGCTTTAGATTCTCAACTGCATCATAGAAGAAATAAAACCAAAGATACATGCTGGATGAAGGTCTGGTGCATAAACACAATCCAGCTTGCTTTCAGGACCTGTTTTGAATATTGGACCCAAGTCTGACACAGAAGTGGGTGACATGCTAAGAATACAACAAAGAAACTAATTCAACGGTAGTCAAGATGTATGTCAAATATGAGTATGCTGTAGACATTTAGATAGGCACATTTTGTAAGCTAGAAAATATTCTGTTTTACCGTCACTTCATAGTAACTATGAGAACTGAGTAGCTGGACTTCACAAACTATTTGGAGAGATCATTGGAATATGCTATATATAAATGCAAAATAATTGCAGTGAACATACCCTTTTCCTTTATTAATTGTTTTTATTTGTAAATCTTGGAAGATGAGGGCACCCAGTGGCTTGATCCTTTCACAATGTGTCATACCTTTAGGAACCATAGGACCCTTGGTTATGATGGTCATGATTCATTCTAGTTGAAGTAAATCTGAGTGAACCTTCTAGAAAACACTGGAGTCTGCCTGCATCCTACGTATTTGTTGCCACTGACCTGCTTTAATTTAAGTACAGATGAAAGGAGCCCATGCCAAATCTCAGATTTCTCTTAGATAAGCAGAATTAAAGTAGTGATGTTTTTATCTGGAGAATTATTGTAGTTCCATTTGCCATTCTTGGTTTAGTTCAGGGACAATTAGAGATACGCTGATTCATTATGAGCATTGATAACTGTAACATAGTTCTAATGACTGTCCTGGTTTCGGCTGGGATAGAGTTAATTTTCTTCCTAGTAGCCAGCACAGTGCTGCCTTTCGGATTTAGTATGAGAAGAATGCTGATAACACCCGGATGTTTTAGTTGTCGAGCAGGGCTTACACCAGTCAAGGACTTCCCCTGCTCTGCCAGGGGCACAAGAAGCTGGGAGGGGGCACCGCCAGGACAGCTGACCCCAACTGGCCAAGGGGCTATTCCAGGCCATATGACGTCATGCGCAGCACATAAACTGGGGGGAGTTGGCCAGGGTGGGCAGCGGTTGCTGCTGAGGGACTGGCGGGGTGTCGGTGGCTGGTGAGCAGTTGCATCACTTGGGTTTTTTCCCCAGGTTTTGTTTCTCTCCCTCTTGTGGTTTTCATTTTCATTAGAATTTATTATTATTATTACTATTATTTTATTTCAATTATCAAACTGTTCTTATCTCAACTCATGAGTTTTCTCACTTTTACCCTTCCAGTTCTCTCCTTCATCCCACTGGGCGGGGAGAGTGAGCGAGCAACTGCGTGGGGCTTGGTTGCCGGCTGCGGCTAAACCACAACAATGACAAATCAAATTCAGGATTTCTTCTGTATTAATAAATAGACAAAAGCCTGTGTGAAACAGCATGTGAATTTGTTTAATAAGAAAGCCTGTACAATGCAGATGAAATTAGTTCAAAGAAAAGGAAACAGAAGTATTATCTGCAAGCATGAAAGCCAATATTAATGTACAAACATGCATTTAACATTAACTTAGTAATTTCTCATCGTTCATGTTACATGTTCTCTGTTTCCAGATAACCTGATTTTTCTTACTGTATTTTCTTGCCTTTCTAGCCAACCACTAGCTGTGATACTAATCATAAATAACCTTTTCTTCTTCATCCATGATCCCTATGGTCTCATTTTTCTTGGAAAGACAAAATACATAGGTATGCCTCCTTCTCCTTCTTATTTTAAAGCCCCACTGGAAATTTATAACCGCATGTTGATTTGTTCACAGTTTTATCTTCAAATTATCCCACAATCTCCCATTATTAGAGATCAAAATGAAAAGTAAACACAGTTTCGTATTATCAATATCACTTAAGGTGTAATGCATTGCAGATTAAAGAAAATAAATTAAAAGAATGAATTAATTCAAAATTTATTGTAAGGTACAATATGACAACTTGCTGTGATAAGCAGTTGCTGGATGCATTTGTACGCGAGATCAGGGGTTGCAATAAATCGCTGGTGTCTGCTGTTGAATTTTGATTATTTATTTCTTAATATATTTCTAGGCTTGCAGCTTCCTATAAAAAGCAGAATGTGACAAGAATATTAGATTTTTGTAGTTTGGGAGACTTACAGACCTGAGCAATGCTACTCTGAGTCGTCTCCCTGTGTTTTCTAGGCATTCCTGCAATTTGAAGGCAGTCAGTGATAGAAGTGGGGAAGAAGTGGTGAAATGACTGACTGTAATTGTTCTCATTAAGAGTGATCCTGAAAGACCACAGCAGGCATTCCTGTGGTTCCTCTCATTCTGGCTTTTTTGCACTGTCCCTGTTGTCTGCTTTCAAATCTCTGTGAGTAGATGGACAAAGATCAGAAACTATTTCCTTCAAAACTAGGTAGAAAAACCCATAAAGGTTTTTATACACCTTTTATACACCTTTTCACATCTTTATATACCTTTATTATTGCATAAGAAGAAAAACCCATAAAGTTTTTCTCCTTATGTAATAGTAAAGGTGTATAAAGAAGTTTGAACAAGTTTTGGAGTACAAAGCCAAGAAGCAAGAGAAAGGAGAGGAGCAGGGCAGTCTGGAGCTGAACAGGACTCCTGCATTTAGCAGCAGATATATTGTGTGTGAGAAAGGCAGCTTCTTCAATCCTTTCCTTGGAGACTGCAAATTAGAGTAAATGGGGTCATGGGATTAGTTTCCACCTTCTTCTATGGAATAGTTTTTCCCTACTAGCTGCCCACAAGGGCACCCATCAATTTCCGACTGTAAGCCCACCATAATGGCGAGCTGAGCTAAACCTTACTGAGTCCCATTCTCTGGAGTAAATTGGTAGGGAAACGGTTCTATGCACACAGAGTGCACCCTACTTTATTTTGTAATAGGTTCCCCGTGCAGGCAACCTGTTACTCGCACTTCCAAAGAGCACACACAGCCAAGCCCTCTAGGGTGACTTCAGCTGGTGGCAGTGTGCACGGTTCGTGCTCTTAACAGTGTGGCTCTGCTCTCACGCTCCTCCGTATGGAGGAATGGAATTGCCTTATTTATGATTTTTTGCTCTTTCCAGTTAGCCCTTTCTGATGGCAACTAAAAAAAGTTCACTGCCTTTTTCTTCTGGTGGTACTGAACTATCAGACACAGAGGTAATAAAGTCCTCTGTGCTTCCAGGGGGATAGGTTTTCCTGTGAAATATTTTAAATACTTGGATAACTTGTAAATATGTTATCAATTGTCCCCACTGTCAGGTTGATTCTCATCTTCTATAAAACATGACAATTAGCAGGAAGACCAGATTATCTCTTCTACCTTATTTAAGTCCTCACTTCCATATTATGTAAAGTGAGCGATAAGTATATTTATCTTCTCGGTTTCATATTATATATGCGTTACAGCACACGCTTTCTTATTACAGAAAATATGGTGTAGTTCTTGCCTTGTCCTAACTTGCTGCCATTTTTCCTTTATAAACCAGATTTTGTTGCTTTTTAGGTAACAAATATGGTTCCAAGTTGTTTAAATACTGTTGAAGGACATAATCACTCTTTCATTTATGGTAGCTATGAGAAAAGGCTTGTTTGGACATGGTTATTTTAACATATCTAGTTTATGCTTAGAATCTTCTGGAAAAGATTTATCTGCACATCTGTTGGTGTGTTTGCCCTTCCTAATAACAAACAATGTGTATTTGATAACTTGCTATCAGAGGGACTTTCAGCTTGGGGTTTTCTGTTTCCTTCCTACTTTCTCTAGAGGCGAGTTTTTCTGAGACTTAAGGTTATTGTTAATTTCATATCCCATAGGAAATTTTCTTAAGGATGTGATCAGTAGCGTCTGAAAGATTTCCAGCATTGGAGAAGCAGATCAAGTCCTGCATCTCTTTCCCTGTAACTACTTATTCATAGAGTCTCTAGAGCTGTCTGTGCGTGATAAGGAATATTCTCACAAAGACTGCAGAATTAGGATCTGTATATTTAAAATGTTATAGATACCACTTCTAAGTGATTTAAATTACTTGAAGAATGTGGATGATTTTGTTCCCACCTGGGCAACAGCAATGCATTTTCTTGCTAATACAAATGATACAAGAAAGGACTTAACTCTGGATGCTATTTTAATCCCTAGATTAGTTTCTTGCTCTGAAAGACCTGGCTCAGCTTGGGTGGCTTGTTACGGAGCACTTGATTCAGCTTTGTGCACATGTTATCCAACCACAGGCTTTGTCTTGGAGCACTTCGATACAGCAGCCTTTATTTGCAGTTACTTTGCTGTCAATTTCAATGAAATCCAATAGGTTTCAAAATTAGGATCAGGCCCACAATTTAATAAAGCTGGTCTGTTATTTCCAGATATTTTTGTTATGACCTGGCATTCATGGGTCTTTGTGGAAATGTGTAAAGTTTAACCACCTGTTGAAATGAAAATATACTCTGCAGAGATGCAGTCCTCACCACCGTCTCTCGGTTACTAACAGCATATTATGTACACCTGGGAAATGCTTTCATCACACAGTCCATGAAATAGTGTCCAATCCTGGAAGATAATAGCTGCTTTTGGGCTGGATGTTGAACACCTTTGATCCTTAACAATTTTTGCAGGATGAGAGAAGGCTTCGGTCCAACAGGAAACGTTTAATATTTTACAGGATCAGACTGAATGAATTTAAAACAAAACACCTATACATGCAGTATCTCTTGGACACATTTTGGTCTCTCCTTATTTAACAAACCTGAGGATGATGAGCAAGCTTATGCCAGTATGAATTGAGATCAGTGGTTCCTGCGTTATTTGTTTTGGTTTTGTTTTTTTTTTACTTGGGGCTACCATTTACCCTGCATGTCAAATAAATCAGTGCTGATTCATTCGTGTGCCCTGTAGAAACAATGCAAGCCCTACATTGGAAATGGAGGTTAATGGATCGATAGTAAGGCTGCCTTTGGTGTTTGGTTTAGCTTTTACGCTCTACTATAATTCTCAGCAGTAAATTCCTTTATGCAGCACATAACAAAATGGTTTAGTAGTGATTTTCAGCTTGTAGTAGGCAGATTTTCAAAGCTGTCTAGACATACTTTTGCACTGGAAATAATTAACTAATTCAGTGTGTTTTTTAATTAAAGGTAGTGTATCTAAATCACCTAGACTGCCCTGAAAATCATATTAAATTAGATTAATTGTTTGGTAAATTGGTTTTTTATTTAGTCCTTAGTTTAAGTTATAAGTGGGTTTTGTTCTGTTTACAACAAAATTCCTTGTCACCTTTCTGAGCAAAGAAAAGGATGTTAAAGTAACAGCAAATGAATGTTGTGAAACATTCCATGTAGAACATGCCTTTAACTGCTAAGCATAATGCATAAAGCGGAATTGGATTTATAGAGGTCTTTGTGATTCTATCTGAGATTTCTTGTGTACAAAGACCTTTCCCCAAGTCTTTTGGGCATGTTTTGTGCTTTGCTGTCAAATAAATGGTTGGTCAAATCTGATATTTTAATAGTGATATTAATCTTGTAAAAAGTGCCTCAACTTGTTACACTTCTACACAGTGCTGCTCAGGACTTGGGGGACACGAACAAAGAAGTTCTCTGCTTAAAAAGCTAGGGGAAGTGTGGTCGTAGATGAACTCTGAGAAAACTTTGTAGTCAGATGAAATATTAAAACTTCAGAGGCAACAATGTAGGGAATAAAGGGCTGTCACTGCTTTCACGGGACTTCTGAAGAGAAATATTTGCTCCATGACATTAATAATGATTAATCCTTACTCAGGGAGTTTTTTACTATTTTGAGCTTGGAGATGTAGTTGGCCAAAAATTTTGGGTTTTTTTTTTTTTCCTTGGAAAGCCTAGACCAGATATTTCGACCATCCACACTTCTGAAGAGAGGCTTCCCCTAAGAAATGCTCACTTTTTATTTGAGGAAAAAGTCCAGTGGTTTTCTCAAAATCAATCTCCTAAATGGGTCTTGTCCACTTGGAATAAAAACGTGGAACGTCATCTATCATGCGGGAACCCTGGCTGAGTTTGCAAATATTTCTGCGCCATCAGAAGAGCACTTGTCTGTACGAAGGGGCATTCTAATGGCTTGCTTTTACTAACCTCTGACTGAAAGCACATTTGAGAGACAAAGTCATATGATTTAGGATACCAGATTACTAATGTTTATCATTCCTCTGCCCTCCCAAAACAAAGTGTTGTTTTGTTCTAAATGGCTAAGCAAACAAAAGTAGTATTTTACCATATAAATATATTTCAGAAGGTGACTTGAGTGGCCAAATATTTTAAAAACAATACTCATGTCAGCCATCTGCTAAAAAGCATTTGAACAGCTGTGGAGCTGCTGAGACCAATCAGTGAGTGATACGCTTCTGTTGAACCATATCGGTGAAGACAATGCTGACCACTGAGACTCCTCATCCTCAGTGGATGCTGAGGTGCCCTTCTCTCCTGGTTCCTCCTAATGCTTCCAGTCTGATCAGAGGCTGCGCCTGAGTTTGTTTGGTGGAACAGAGTTTATATCAATGAATAAACTGCAGTTTGCAGTGCCTGTTGCACAAATATGATCCTAATTTGAATATCTTTGAAATTTTTAGCTGTTTGTACTGTTATATGAGGCTCTGCTTTGTTTCTTTTTATTCTTAGCAGCAAGCCCTGGATTAAGCTCTCTATTGCCTGCAAGAAATCTGACTAAAGTTTTCTTGCTTTAGCAGTGGAGGAAGCAAGGTTCCTGGTATAGTTTGCTCTCTGCATTTGCCTGTACACTTTCTCAAGATAATTCTGATGAAAGTCCCATCTGGCTTTAACTCTATTGCTGCAAGGCAGATGTCAACTCCTCCTGCTTTTCTTTGTTTTGTATTTTATTCATTTTCCTTTGATTAAGTCCCTCTGTGCTAGATAGGCAATAATCTTTATGGTATGGATGCTTCTCTTTTCACCCTGCAGCAGGAGAAAAGCACTTTAGAGGCAGTGGTGTCCTCAAGGTAGATTTTTCTTATTATTAATATTTTAAGATTCTGCCTTTGGAAGAAATTTGGAAAGTACCACGTTCTTGGTGGGGCTGTTGGAGACAAGGGGGGGTTTCTCTCAGCTTCAGCTGCAGAATGATTGACACACATGCTGGAATAGCAATTACCACACTGAGTTACCCTAGGGTTGAGCACCTGGGCTGCTAAAAAAAAAAAAAGGTCCTAAAAATCTTCTGCTGACAGATGCTGGGTAGATTGACCCATTTATCTATTTTTTAAATCTGAATGCTGTAGTTAACGTACATTGCTCAGTTCCAGCTTTAAGCCTGCTTTGAACAGCTACCTGTTGTGGCTTTCCACTGCAGATATCTGCTATGATTTCTAAATCTTTTGTAAAATTGATTGTAATTGATTTGGTAGGCTGTCACCTACTTCCAATATCTGCCCATTTTGTAAGACTAAATTTATTAAGGTCCAGGGAAGGCATCTGCAGTGTTTTTAAAGACATGAAGAGTAACGAGGTGTCCCTGTTCCAATTGACTTGACTTGCTGTTATTGTGCACAACTGTTATAAGAAAAGTCCCCTTAGGACTGGAGGTGACTATGGGCCACGTAGTCACTAAATATATCTTTTATTACATCTCCACTGGTTTCCTGATTATTGCTATCTGGAGCATAATGACAGTGACCCAGCCTATCTGCTGTTTCAGTAAAGCCTGATGGAAGAGATCCATAACAAAAAGCAAAGAAAAGCTTGCATTATACTCCTAGATTACTGTGCAGACACTGTATGAGCAATTGTACGAACTCAGGCTTAACAGGGGAAGGTGAGAGTGTCCTGAAATTCAAAGGTAAAGCGGAGGTCTACGGTAATACCACTTACTATAGCTAGGTTACTTACATCTAAAATGTTGAATATTTTTCAAGTTCCCTAGAGTTTTTTGAAAAACACCATTTGCTAAACTGATAAATCAGGGCGTAACCCAGCTCAAGTAAAAGCACTGCATTAGCAGAGAAAGAAATTTTGCTATTTTACTTACTGAAGGTTTAAAATAGCTTTGTAACTTTTTCAAATGTTTGCTTTCTTTTGTATTATTATTTTTGTGTTATTTCTGAAGAAAAATTGGAATAATTCATATATTTAGAGTGTTAGTAGCCTTTCTGAAGACCGGTATGAAGTTACGTTTTCAGAATGCATGGCACACTGCAACATTTGTTTCCTTTATGTGTATTAAAGAGTCTACTCCAAACTTAAAGGTACAAATTTGTAAAGATGCAACACATAAACAGTTGTGCAGTTTTTCTTTTCATATTCTTTTTTCTCCACAAAAGGAATCAACTGCTGGGTTGGCAACTTTTGTACTGCATGAGTTGCTCAATGTAGAAAAAGTGGCTTTTTTTCAGGCAAATTTTTCATTCTTCAGGTGTTGCAGTTAGTTTCTCCTGTACTCTTAATGCTGGTTTATTTTGAAGTTTCACTTTGAAAAAAAAGTGTGTTTTCCCCTTTTATTATCTTTTACCGTGGAAGGACTTTTGCAAATGTTAACTTATAAATGTGAATCCTCCGCCTTATCTGGAATTCTTAATTCTTTTTAGAAAAAGGATTTAAGTGTTCAAATTGGTGTTACTTCAAAGACAAATGCCAGAGTAATTTCCAAAGCCAGCAGTAAAATTGTAAAAGTCTCTGCTGGTGCATATACAAAGTCACCATCAGTAGTAGGAAGGCAAACGGAGCTGGAGCTGAACGAGCATGAAGTACACGTCACAACACAGGCATTTGTTTGCAGAAGTGAGTCATTTGTATTGTTAAATGCAGTAGGATTTATCCTAGGTGGCCTACAGTAGTAAACAGTGCCTTAAAAGCACCTATCTTAAACTGTAACCAGCATCAAATTATATTCAAACCACAGAAAGTCCCTGAAGAAAGTTTTCTAAGTCTGGGGAGCCTTGTGTTAGAAGTGAGATTACAAGCTAACTGTATAATAGGACCATGTCACAAAAGCTAATATCCTACCTAAAAAGGAAATATTTCTACTGTGTGTTTTAAACTAAAGGGAGGGGGTGAAATAACAAATGAAAAAAAAAATTAATCATTCTGAATGTCTTTACAAATCTGATGTTTTCTGGATGGCATGGATGAGGAAGGGGCAGAAGTTGCTATCATCCTTTAAAAAAAAATTCAGGACCAGGAATATTGGCTGTCTGCTCAAGTGATATCAATTTTCACAGTAAGCTGTTGCTATTTTTTTTTTTTTTAATCTCTGCTGTTTAGTTGACCTGTTTGAAGTTTATAACGACCCATTGGCCGGTAATCTAGGATGTTCCATGAGGATAAAGTGAGAGTGGGCTGGCCTATAGTACTGTGTTTTAGAAAACCCACCACAAAAGGCTTGGGAGGATAAATTAATGTATCATTAGAAAATAATTCAAAGTATATGCGTTTTCCCATGTCACAGAGGATTCGAAAGCGATACCACAATGTATAATAAAGTTTGCTCAAGTAAAAAACAGTTTGTCCTAACATGGCTGTAATCTGAATGTTTACTAACACTGCCCAGAATCCTTCCACCACCAGACATACTCACATAAAGACAACAGTAATGCCCACATGCAAGTACATATAATATCAGTATCAGTATTGTAGCATTGCATAGAATGCCCATCAGTGCTCCAGTTGGAAAAAAACAAATTTAAAAAATGACTGAAATGTTGTCCTTACCTTCTAGTGCCTGGCATCTGAGTGTCTTTCAAGGTGATGGCATTATTAATGCTGGTAGTTCCTAAAACATGCAGTTTTATTCCTCAGCCTTGTTTCTCTTTCGTGCTCACATTTTGGCTGACCAGACAAATATGAACCACAGATAGATCTGTTCAGGTGGGTTTGAAACTGAGCAGAATGAGTCCTGCCATTCACAGGGAGAACTTTTGAGCCATGGTCTTTGGAGACACGTAATTCTTAGTCAACAAATTGTCCTCTCATTGGTGATTGATTTACTGTGATCCTTCTCACTAATCCTTTTTGTCATTCTTCTAATTAATTGATGAGGGAGATTAATCTGAGTGTTTATGGACAAAGGGAAAACCCAACCTTAAGGGAATATATTTCCACCCTTTTCTGTTACCCTTTCTTTTTTTCCTGTCTTTCATGTAATTACTACGTAGGAAGAAAATATTGCAAATATCAGCTAAAATGACTCATATCCTGGGTTTGCCAGGCACACCTTGCTGTTGTATTTTTTTACACCTACATCTAAATGTGATCTTAAGGATGACAAATTCTGAACCTACTGTCTAAGGAAGCAGAGATGTTTTCATGTCAATGTGTCATTAGGTCCAGTTGAAACACAATCAAACAAAAACAAGCCCAATGCCTTTGGAAGTACTCATGAGACTTTCTCCCTGTTCCAAGGTCTTTGGGTGTAGTCCTATTACCATTCTAGAGTTAATCCAAATATTCTTGGGCACACAACTGCCTTTCTGTGGGATTGCTACTCAATACAGTGAGAACGTCAGCTTTATGCATGATTGAGGATACCTAACCCCATACAAACTTAGAATTGTGCAGATTGACTGTATTTGGTCCTGACTGCAGCCTTTCATATAAAATTAAAGCTTCAAAATTTTCTGAACTAATTTGAACCAGCAAAATTACTTTATCTTAGATGAGCACTTTGCCACATGTGGCTACAGTGTTTTTCATGTGGTGGGAGAAACCCTGAAGGTAAATTTATTTCTTTACTAAACCACAGTCTTAAATGAAACTGTTGCATATGATTTTTTTCAAAGAGAGCAACTTCAGCTTACAAGATATGTACTTTATCACAGTTCTTACATTGAGTCCACCTCCACAGTCTTTGAATGCTTTACAGGTTTACTACAGTGGTTACAAAAGCTCTTCTGCTTCCTGTGAAGGTTTCATGTAATTTCCTGTATTTATAACGCCTTTATAAAGTTTCTCATTTTGCAAGCTATAAATAGAACATTTTTAGAAATAAATTAACAAAAGCTGTAGTGTTTAAAGGTAATAGCTGAACTGGGCAAGGAGAAAAAGGCATTTTTTAATATTTAGTTTTTATTAAGAAAGAACTTTTTATGGGTTGCAGTATCTCAGAGATATAGGTCTACTCTCCTCAAAGCTGAAGAGCATCTTCTGCTAAGAAAAGCGTTTTCTGCTTTTCAGCTCTTGGAAGTGCTCTAGGATCTGCTGGTGTGCCCCATATAATTGTATGCTATTTTGCATATTCCAAATGCAGAGTAATATGAACAAGGTGTCCCCAGGACCTGGGCTGTCTTCCCAAAACCAACACAGTGGAACAAATTTTCTTGAAGTAAAATTTGCTATCATTTTGGCCTTTGCCTGGGAAAAAAAGTGCAGGCAGTGGCTTCAACAGTATGATGTTCAACTTGTTTGTGCCACAGAGAATTCCTTCAGTGAGAGGTAGATTGAAGATTCTGCCCCAAAATCACTGATTATCAAGCATGGCTTTGAACCCATGTTCCCAAGCCCAGTAGAAAACGTGGTGGTGTGTGTGCAGGCACCAGTGCCAGATCAGGAGTGAATGAAGGAAGGGAGTTGAATGATGTGGCTGGGATGAGGCTGTTGAACCTCAGTTTAGGAGCCAGGAGAGAAACAGGGAAACATGACACCAGGACTGAACAAGACATCATTCCGAGCCGTTGCATTTTGAACTTTTTTTATTGGTCGATGCTCAAAACCTTATGTTTTTAGCTGTCCCAACAGCCTGCCTACAGCTTTTCCTGTCTAAGAGGAGGCTGAGTTGTTCATCCCTCTGAACTGATTTTATAAATTAATATTATTAAATATAGCTGTATACAAAAATATAAAACTTATCACATGCAAGGGACACAACAAGACTTCTGAGTGTAAATATTTCTGATGCTTTACTGCTTAAACCTTTATTATTTACACCTTTATAAAGAAAGCTATACATCTAACCTTGCAAGCAAAGGTAAAAGGATGAATTTGTTCTTGGTGTTGTCAGATGGAAAACATAGAGTCACCTGAGAAGCAAATATCTTCAAATGTAGCAACTTACGGTGAAATTAGGACAATTTAAGTGCTTCAGATTAGATGAGAAAGTGGTCAAGCAACACCTGAGATACCAGATATCTTTATGTAAAAATCAAGGTTCTAAATGGTATATCCAATAATAGGGAACTAACAGAGAAATTGGTCTTCACTTCCTCAGTCACAGTCTTTATGCCTATGGCACATCAGTGTACTCAGAGCCAAACAAAAGGATGACCATATCTTAAAAGAGTCATCCAATTTACCTGCCCTTTTTGCCATGGGACAATTTGTATGGCTCTGTTTCTGACAATCTTGACCTTTTTCTTATTTGATGATTATGGGGTTCAAATTGGACCCAGAAAGAAAGGTCTGGCAGCCACATGAAACATGCAGCAGGTAGAAACACACCGAATTTCCTAGGAAAGCTGAGTTACTCCATCTCAAGGTAAGAAAGGGGCAAGAATGCTGCCAAAGGAAGTGGTGCAAACCCAGAAAGGCATGGATTGACTATGCATGCTGAACATTTGTCTTCTCCCATCAAGATAATGAATTGAAATGAATTTCCCACCCCTTTACACCTCTTTTAGTCAGCGGTTCCTGGGCAAAGTGTTATCTCCGGTGATTCAGAGTTGTGAAATACACTAGTTAACATGCATTAATACAGGTGGTTACTCTGATATTGTCACTGCCCTTAAGTGTTTGCCCTGAACCCCTGTTCCATTCAAGTGGAAGCCTATCGCTTTTTCAGGGTGTTAATCGTGCCTTAGTCAGATGTGATGCTGTGGGTGCAGGTGAGCTGTGTTCAGGAGGTATTGCCCTCAGCGAAGGAGGTGTTGCCTCACAAGTGTGTGCCAGTTGTGCTAGTGCTAGATCTGAAAGGAGCGGTTAAAGATAAGGCTTAAAATTGAGCCCTGCCTGGATTAAAGTCTCTTTGAGTTAATGTAGGATTGGAATTAGGGAATTAGTTATTCAGTGAGGGATGATGTCTCTCAGCAGCTAGGGTGGAAAAAGAGTTCTATTATCCATACGAGGGCTGACATGCAGTGGGGTCTGTCTTCTCCCAAGGAAGACCTTCTTGCTTTTTGGTTTTGATGTCTTTGTGAACCTCTTTATTTCTACTCTCAGACAATGTGTTACATGTCTATGACTTGCAGATGAGTTTTCATTCATGAACTGCTGTGTGAAGTGTATTTGTATGTAGTCAGTGAGGGTGACTGAATCCTTGTAAGAAACTCCTTGTAAGATATCTGAATCGCCCTCTGGAAGAGGGTGTCTGTGCCCATTCAGTATGGATTAGTGGGCCAATTGCATTTCTAACTTTTGAAGAAGCATTAATACTTTTCAGTCAGCTTCCATATTGTATTGGGGTATTTTTTCTTTCTTTCATTCTATGAATTTTTTTTCTCATTTTGAAAGAGTCCATATTTATTATTATATGTATTATAGACTCTTTTTTGTGGGAAAAGACCTTTCAGACCAAGTCCAACTGTTAATCTAACACTGCCATTCCACCACAAAACCGTGTCCCTAAAGCACCACATCTACCCATCTTTTAAATACCTCCAGGGACGGGGACTCAACCACTTCCCTGGGAAGCCTGTTCCAGTGCTTAACAACCCTTTCAGTGAAGAAATTTTTTGTAATGTCCAATCTAAATCTCCCCTGGTGCAACTTGAGGCCATTTCCTCTCATCTTATCACTTGTTGCTTTGGAGAAGAGACTAGCACCCACCTCACTACAACCTCTTTTTAGGTAGTTGTAGAGAGCAATAAGGTCTCCCCTCAGTTCTCCCTTTTATTATAGCACTGATTTTACATTTGGCCTCATCAATAAAAAGACTATGTGGGACACTGTTGTTTCTGCAGCAAAGTTCTGGTCCTAGCAAAATCATGGTCCTGAAAGGTTATTTTCAATAAGGTATGTGAGATGTGGAGAGTCAGGACCAGCAGAGATATAATACAACCTTGGTGAGATGAGTGCCCAACACTAAATATAGTGATCCTCAGAGCTTGACATCTTGATTGCTACTCATGATGTGGGAAGAACTGGATCTGACAAGTTCAGCTGTAGATCATGTTGTTTCAAAGCATAAAGATTTTGGGGACTTCCCTACCAAAATGTACAGTGGCCGCAGAAAAATCAGACAGTTACATGAACATCTGAAATCAGGAATTCTCTTTTCCTGTGAGTTTGTACCTCAAGACTGAGTCTTTTAAGGATTAAGCTCTAGCCATGAAAGGCACAAATATATTTTTTTTCTCCTGTCCTTTGCTGCCTATTATTAAAACTGTGGGAATGCAGTATTTCTGAGGCCTCTGTTCTTCTGTAGCATTTGGTTTAATTTGTCCCACTGGTTCAAATGTTGTTTGTCTGGGGAGTCAGACCTGTTCAGCCCTTTGGCCCTCTTCCAATATTCAACTTCCTCATGGTTTTCTCAGCGGTCTAGTTTTACCACAGACTGTGCTGAAAACTGGCGCAATGCTTTTAATCTCTCCTTGTATCCATCCTTCCGGTGTGGAAAATGAGAGGAATGGTTTTCTTTCATCATGAAGGATCATGAGATCATCATCCATGTTCACGAACCCTATCTGAGATCTTTGTAAATGAAAATCAAAGGGAATATTTGTCAATTTTTGTCCAGCAACATTTCTTAAAAGGCTGCATTAGCATTGCACATTAGGGTAAGATTCCACAGTATGGTTTCTTGGTGATAAATCTGGTTTAAAGATTTTCATCAGATTACCACCCTCAGTAATTTGTGGCAAGCATACTCTATGACAGTGAATGACATGAACTGAGCTGCAAATACCTTTCTAAAGCGTGGAACGGCAACCTTGGCAACTCAGTCTGTAATGTGCTCTTGACGAGTGACTTGCCCTGCACTACAGAGGGATTCCTTGGTTTTTGTTTGTTTGTTTGTTTTCTTCTTGTTGTGTATGAATTTTTTAGTCCCTTAAATTTCTGGCAAATTTACATTGTCCTGACCTTCTCTAGAAAAAAGCTTTAATTATTTGTATATTATTTTGATGATTGCTTATTCTCTATATGTAGTTACATAAAATAATATACATAAAATAGCAAGTTACATCTGTAGACACTTTACAGGTTGCTGTCTAGACTATCAAAAGTAGTAGAAAATCTTTCAAGTCTTACAATTGTACAGTAATCATATAAAATATTACAACTAAAGGATCTCATAAACTCATTATCTTTGCTCCCTTTCTTGCGGTCATTCACCAGTGCTAGACAAAATGCAACATGGAAATTATGTAAATTATATTCTTTGAAGCACTTAATAGTAACTTAAGCATGGGAGTAAGGTAATGGGATATGAAAAGGTATGCAAGCTGGTCATCTTATACTAAATAAATAGTTGTGAGTTGTGAGAAACAAATTATTTCCAGTTACTTTCATGATTCCTCCTCCATGTCATGATTCCTCCTCCATGTCTTTAAACTCTTTTCCCTTAAATATTTTCCTTGCAAATTGCATAAAAATAGGAAAAAAAAAAAAAAAAAGGAGATGTAAACAGAATGTTTGTGCCATGAAGAGAAAACAGAATAATTTGGCCATGGATGCCATGTCTCCTCTATCAGAAGTGCCAGAAAGTCTCTAGCAAATGATATCTGTGTGATATCTTCTCCAAGAGACCCATAGCAGATAGTGCCGTGGCAACATGAAATTGGGAACTCTCTTGGGGGGACGGATTTGGGAGATTGCCACTAGATATAGTGAGAGCACAATGGTTCTTTTCTGTCCTTCAGGTGTTGACATAGCTTTTGTATGAAGGGTTTACAATGTTCATAATATCTCCCTCATATTATGGGGACAAGCCTAAAGGAGCAGTTTCAAAACTGTATTTGTATTCAGGGAGGGCCAGATAGGGAATGGGACGTTGCACTAGGGAGTAGGCAGCAAAACATATCTGCCGTGTGACTTGGGATGGCAAAGATTTATAAAGAACCTTTCCGAGCTGCTTGCGAAAGTTGTGCAGGCCATGCTTGGGAATCCCTGCTCCCTGTCACCCTGATGAAAGCAATTACATTGCAACAGTTTTGACTCAAGGGCATCTGTATCAAAATCATTAATCAGATAAAATACTTATATGAATAGAGACTGCAGGATCAAGCACCAAATGTAATATAACTGTATCTTCTGACAACTGGAAAAAAGTATTCAAGTTTTAACATTGGATGGATGTTGTCATTTTTGACGGCAGCAGAGCTCTGGAATTTGTATTAATTGTAAAAAATGCAATGACTGTACTGTTTTAACAGTTGGCATAAGGAAGACCTCATTGAGAACAAATGAGTCATAAAAACAACGAGGTTTACACACAGTAATTAACTTTTCTTTGTCCTGGTGTATGATCTGTTAGATGCTGGCACTGGGCCATGATGATAAAAAAGATCAAGATACCTGTTAAGCAAAACTGCCTACTTCTCCTTTTTTCTTATTTACTTCTCTACAAAATAGAAATTCTACATCTCCTTAAAATGCAAAGTTTGGAGATTCAGTAACAGGTTGCATTAGTTACAAAACTACAATGAAGAGAACAGCAGAAGCTTAACGCAGTATATATACAGGATTGTGTGTATGTGGTGGTATGTATGCGGTCTTGTAAATCCTAATGTATAAGCAAGTTTTGCAGTCTGTGATTGTCTTGAGTCGCCCTCCTGGCAGCAATTTCATCGGCTTTGGTGAAATGTCTGTATGTGTGAGGAGTTAAAAAAACTTGCAGAACTGCAGTGGAAAAGTTTGCAAAACCAAGGCAGTAAAGCATTAAAATCAGACTTCATTATACATATAGTTTGTTCTGTGTCCTTATGGTTTATTTTAGTCTTATATACAGTATTAAATATATATACATTTACCAAAGCTCAAACTTTTGAAAGGTACAATGCCAAAGTTTTGTAGAGTGGTTGCTTTGTCTGGTTGCTTGTCTTTATTTGAGTTGTAGTTGTGCTTTTAAACATAAACTTTATTTATTAATGGATATCTTTAGCATTGGTTTTGTAACCAAATTTCTCATCTGACTATATTTAGCAGAACTGGAGTGCTCTGTTGGGAAAGAGAGAGAGAAAAGGAATGTCTGTGAAATAGCCACGTAGGTTTTCATTTATGACTACAATGTTAATACATGGTTTTCATTCCAGTGAAATGCAAGTTATTTTAGAACTACTGTTCATTGTTAGCAAGTGAAAACTACATAAGTATTAACATTAAAATTACAAGAACTTATGTGACTGATATAATTTTGCTGTCAAAGATGATATCCAAAAGAAAATATAATATAAATTAAACTCATATTTAAATTATAAACATTTTTCTTAATTTTATACATTATGCTTAGTGCCAAGAGCAATATGTGCATGTGCTCTAAAACACATTTTTACCCACATGGTCTAGCATGAACTTTTTGGAGCAGGCAGCACTCTTTTCTAGATGGTAGTTTATATTTTGCCTTACTTCTTACACAAATTCCTTTTCCACTCAAAGTAGAAATAAAATGTTATTTCTTAGCATGAATATAGAAATTTCTTCCTCATCCCTGAATACATAAGTATGCTGTAGCAGCCTTAGACCTATCTGAGTGATTTATCTTTCTTTTTTATTAATCCTTTTTTATGAGAATTTCTGTTCCTGGGTTTGGATTTTTCCCCCCTTTTGTTAGAAATACTCCTTTCTAAGTATTAAAAATAATAGAACTACTTCCAGTCAATTCTTTACTTTCTGATTCTCTCAGCTTGGATATTTAACTGCCTAGACACCCGGTCTAAATTTTCATCTACAGTTTCTAGATTATTGACTTGATTGTCTTTTATTCATTTGTGGCAGTGTTTGAATTGTAAATGCTCTGAGAAAGTATTTGGTTTTAAATCAGATTCTGCTTTAAACGATAAACAGATTTAACTGGTCTTAGGCATTGTGAAATTTGTGTATATTAGCTGTCAGGTTTATACAAAGTCTTAACCAATTGTCCTAGTTCAAGGATCACGGAAACAGAGCATTTTGGCTTTGCTTGTTTTTTTCTGTCTTAAAGGAAAAAAAACAAGAATGTAAGAAAAAATAATTTTTAACAGATTAGAAGGGAGAAATTTCTACTGTAATGCATGTGATATACATATAAAAAGGGTAAGTTGGTAGAATTTGTGAACATCATTCATGTGAGGTACAATATACTTTTACAGTGAAAGCCAGTATATGTTTTTATATTCCTGCTCTAAATTTTGAGCACATGTAAGAAACTATTATCTCCTGAAGTCAAGGGCAAAACTGCTGCTGGCTTCACTGGACTTAGGGCTTCACCAACATAGGGATCCATTGTCCAGGAATCACTCTCTGGAGAGAAAAATTACTAGATTGTCACAGAGACATCGTATCTGTGGGTTATCCCCTTCACTTTTAGCATATGATGAATCTCACTGAAACTAATGTTGTATAACAAACTTGTGCTCTTTACTAAATATATAGGCAAATTTTTTTTTTTTTTCAATACAAGCAGCCTGCAAGCTGAACGGGAACCGTCTTGCTGAGATGTTGTTTCCTGAATCAAAGGCTTACATGGTAAACTGCTGTTGTACAAATTGCAAAAGGACGGAGAGAGTCAGACCTTGAGGTAACAATGTTCATATGGACTACAGAATTCAGCATGTTCTTTGAAGTTTGCACTTGTGCAGAGCAGGCCTACTTAACATGTTACCCTACTTGTTGAAGGTGTATGTGGAAGTGCAAATATTGCATAAATTAAATGCTGGACCCTGCTCAGGCTTGTATTTTACTCATAGTTACTATTCCAGCAGTGGAGTTTAATATTTGTTTTTCTTGAATATTTGTGCCAAGAAAATGCAACAGCTCAGAAGTGAATGTACAATGAAAATATTTCTTAAATGCAAATGTGTTGAAGTGTTTGCTTTCACTGAGCTCCATCTTAATTATTCTCCTTCTTCAGCAAATTATTTCTTCATTTGCACATGATCAATTTTTTTGTGACCAGACAGAAATTTTTTCAACGCTATTTTGCTGCATGTTCTTGCCAAGTACTAGTAGCATTCTTTACCATAATAGAGATCCCCATTCCCAAAAGCTACCTAATTTGCTCAAGGAAAGCTATGCACCTATGCATTTGACTTCAGTTCCCTAGTCCTCTTCAGCCATTTTATTTTAGTCATTACAGGATTAATGCATTTCTGTGAGGTAAATGAGAGCATGAAGGAGCTTCAAGCACTGTTAACATGAAGTTTCTTTTTTTTCTGTGCCTGTTCTTCAAGAAGCAAAGCAGAGAATCTTCCTTTTTGCAGAGTTGTATTTAACAGAAAGTGGTAACCTCTGAATGCATTGTATTCGTATGGTAATCCAGACTGTGGCACAACTACACTGTTTTATGAACTTTGGAATGTATCAGTTTGAAGGATTTGATTTCAGAGGTTGCCCTAACTACTCCAAATCATCAGTAATTAATTTTAGAAACCTCAGGAATCAACCGAGGGGTGGTGCCAGTTCAAAGCAGGGACACGATGGTTGTCCAGAGTTCTTCAAGGGGAAGCCTCATGGGTGTGTTGTCCTTCCCAGAGAAAACCTCCACAACTCCTTTGCTTAGGAACCTGCTGGATTGGGTTCTTGATTATACTAAATAAGATGGATCACAGCAGTGATGGTTTATTGTGTCTCTTACTCTGAATTCCAAATTTCCTGGATATAGAAAGATAGCCTTTTCACATGACAGATTTTCTGATTTTGATGGAAAACAACAAGAACATTGAAAGTCAAAAAGAACTAAACATCAAGTGAACTATTTGATGCTATTATTCATCAAATGAGTCATCTAACAGTGCTTGAATACATAAATTAAAAGTAGTAATATAGCTCATTGTAACAGATAAAGAGTATTCAAACACAAGTATTCAGTAAAATTCAGCCTTGAGTTAGGTTCCTTAAAGCGAGATGGGGTTATCTCAGATTGTCATTCCAAAGTCTAAGAAGGGAATTTGTCTAGTGTTTTTGGCTCACATGCATCTGCCTTAGTATTCATACATTTAGCAGTAGAAGCAGGAGGTGACACCTAACAAGAACTCCCATAGGCTTGGGCTATAAGCCGCATTTCTAAGAGCAAAGGAGATGCAGGGGCTCTGATTTCTTTCTCTGTCCTCCTCCTGTTGCAATGAAGCTTCACCAGCTAATGCAGCAGGGCTGTGCCATAGTCGTCACACACCACGATAATTTCTGAAGTCTGATGCGTGTTCAGACAAGGAGTTTGCTTTGCAGCCTCTTGTATTTCAACATATGTCCAGTTGCAGTCTGTCCTTCAATAGGGTCCGGCATTGTTCTGCTCTTTAACCAAACTACAAATGGATGTAAACAGCCAATGCCTTTTCCTTTTGGTTACAAGGTCATCATTACTTCTCCTGTTCATCCTCATCTGTTTGTTGGAAACTAGGAGAGGACAGTGCTTATACTACTTACAGAGAGCATAAGGTTGTAAAACGTCAGGGCTTGGTCTTTGTGTAATGACACGTGATGGCATTTTTCTCCTCCTTTCTTTTAGAACAGTTGTGGTCAGGCCTAGGAAGTACCAATGAAGTCCAGGAGGATTTTTCCATTTTTCCTGAATATGTGTTATGTTTTGATTTGCTGGAAAACAAGTATTTTCAACTTATCTTTGGGCTCCTAACTGAAACTTCGAAGTAGATATTGTCTAAGACACTACCTATAGTCAACAGTGAGGGATTCAAGCCTCCAGAGGATGACTTAGACTTGCAGGTTCAAAAATCTGAATTTTCAATTATTTCAACAATGGCTTTACATGCCTGCTCTGCCACCCACGGATCTCCTAAATCTTTCTTCTTCTCCATGTCAGAAAAACTCTTCTTTCCAGATTGCCTCCCTGCACCGGAGTCCTTGATCTTCCCCTCCCTTTCCCCTAGGAAAAAATCTGCCTTGTCTCTGACTCACTGACGCATTTAGCCCCCTCATGCTGTTGAGTGTTTGTCCCACAGATCCAACGTCGTTTCCTCACCCTGAGCCTTGATTTGTGACTGGACTCAGTCCATTCCTTGTATTCAGCCTCTCTCTCAGAGGTCTTCCTATAACTCATTGAAGATTACCCATCATTAAAGTCATAATTAACATAAATGATAAAATATGCAGGAGTAGGAGGCAAAGCACATACTCCTAAGCGCTGTTTCATACTGACTATATATATGAGTTTTCAGGTTTCTCCTGCAAGTCCAAGCAAGCAACTCAGTAAGCTCAAAGTATTTAATATAGTATATGGTATTCTTTGCCTTGGTCTGCATTATTTGACAACCAGTTTTCAGGTTAGTTTATATGAACCTTTCAGTAGTGCCAAGTTCTCTTCAAAACTCACTACAATTCAGTGAAGTATTTTCAGGTATGTGTCTGTGCATGTATGACTATATGCATAAAAATATTATATATACACAAGCACACACATTTACCCTTCCAATACGTTAAGATTTTTTGTGTTGCCTTTTCTAAGCTAACTGGTGCAGATATTCATGCCACTGACGGGGTAAATTAAGCAGTTAAAGAAAGCATGAAGCTTCAGTGTGATTACTGATATATGTCAGTTTATGTGGTGACTAACATTTTAGATTGAGGAATTAGCAATTAATTGGGATATCTGGTGAGAAATGGGCAAAATTGACGGATTGCAGTCATGATTGTTAAGTTGCAGGGTCCTATGTGTTATACCGCCAGCAAAAGCTGCAAACTGGAATACATCTTTCATTACAGAACTTCTCCTTTTTTTCCAGATAAAACCTTTGATACGAGGTGCAAACTCCTTTGTTTCCCTCTGAAAGGCACGGTTCAGTACTTGCTGTCAGTAGACAGTGGGGCTTTGGGAATTTTTGCACTCTGTTTTGTGCTGTACCTGTTGGTGAGGTGGGAGAGGGCAATGCAAGGTCTTTGCCTCTAGGCAAAACTTGGGCTTAAGGGAGCATTCTGGCTTACTGGCAATCTTTCAAAGATGTCCTAAGGACTTCAGGTTTTTGTGGTACCTTCACAATACTATATGCTGTTGTGCAGCTTCTGACAGATCTTTCAAGGCTTTTGGTAGGATACTAATCTGGGTGTGCAAGAAGGTCCTCAAAGTGGCCAGGCAGAACTGCTGTCCTTGTTTCCTTTACTTTTGCTGCTCTCTCATGCTGCTGAAAACTTTTTACGGAAACGAGACCCATCCCAGCCTTTGCATAGCATCACTTATTTTTAAGAAAGATTGTGCTGAATCAACCTCATCCTTTTTGTTTTCTGTCTCCTCTGGTCTTTCACATCCCTTCCCCAACTGTTGTGCTTGATAACTCGGCATGAGTTAAGTGGATTCAGTTGAAACTCAGCTCCTTTTGTATATCTCCTTGCAATCTAAGGAAGAGACTTGTTTTAAAAGAATCAGTCTATTAGTTTTGCATTCATGAACAGTGAACTTATCTTACCTGCAGGCACAAAGTGCAGCTTGCTTTCTTCCTGGGGTTGGTCTCGGGTTCATACTATTCATGTGCCGTATTTTGGCTACCTGCTAACAACGGTCACCAGTATAAATTAAAGTATCCATGAGCTAGTGAATTTAACGCCCACTGCCTATGGCCCAAGGGACCACCCCATAAACAAAAGGCTAGTTGAACCCTGTGGATGTCCCAAACACCAGACAGGAAAGCAGTTCTTGGCTGGATTTGGGGCTGCACTGACAGGTTTGCTGTCTGTGTAGGCAGCTGATCTGGGCCTGAGAGTGGCCTTGGAGGACACTTGAGGAGACAGCCCATATGTATTCACCAGGTCCAAGTCAGGATTTGTGCTGCTCCTTCACAGCTGGGGAGCTACACATGGCTGATTTTGGTACTTATGACTCAGAATAGGCTGGGGAGTCCTGGTAATATAAAGGATCCCTGAGACTATGATCCCATAAAACACCTAATATCACCACTATGCACTGGCTTGTCTCTTGTATTGGGTTTGCGTGGCAAAGTTTTGATAGCAGGGGGGCTGCAGGGGTGACTTCTGTGAGAAGCTGCCAGAAGCTTCCCCCATGTCTGACAGAGCCAATGCCCAGCCGGCTCCAAGATGGACCACAGCTGGCCAAGGCTGAGCCCATCAGGGATGGTGGTAGCACCTCTGTGATAATGTTTTTAAGAAGGCAGGAAAAAATACCCTGTGCAATTGCAGCTGAAGAGAGGAGTGAGAATATGTGAGAGGAGCAGCCCTGCAGCCCCCCAGGCCAGTGCAGCAGGAGGGGCAGGAACAGAGATTCCCCTGCAGCCCCTGGTGCAGCCCATGGTGGGGCAGGCTGTGCCCCTGCAGCCCAGGGAGCCCACAGGGGAGCAGATCCCCACCTGCAGCCCGGGGAGGACCCC
>BOSO01015634.1:0-11784 GCA_018403395.1 Gorsachius goisagi | reverse complement strand
ACTGCTCAGCAGTAGCCAAAACATTGGTGTGTTATCAAGACCTCTCTACATACCAATAGAAAGCACAGCACTATGGAGCTTGGCCCAATACAATGGCATTTTCCAATGTCCTGTTCTAGCCTGTATTATCAATTTTGCGGTCTTTTTGTTTGAGAGGTTTTTTTAATTACAGGCACAGGGTGACTATCTAATCTCCAGAATTCAACAATTAGGCCTTACTAATAAATACCAATCTCTACTGAAAAGAATTGGTTGGCTGTTTATGTAATTCCCTTGCATAAAACCCCAACGTATGAGTAGCTTTTTCACAAGAAGAGTGGGTTTAGTGGTGTAACAAGCAGAGAAATACAGTTTAATGGTTAGATGCTTTGTAAACTACCTGTGTTCAAGTTCTGTTGCCAATATGCAGTTTTCTGTCTTGAGTGTTGCTTTTGGTAAGCCTTCAATATGGTAGAGTTTCTTAAGCATTTTCATTGCAATACCAATTTACTTTGAGCTGAGGAGATAAGCTTAAATTCTTTTAGAACCTTCTGGTTAATCAAGTTTTCCCCTTTATGGAACAAAACTGCTGCTGAAATTGAGAAGCAGAAGAATGAGGTTAGTGGATTTTAGGATAATAAAGAGGACGTTTGATTTAAGTGAATATTCTGGGTCTTGTATACTTAAATATAAAGAAATGACTACAAAGAGCTGCCTGAAGAAACTTGTAACTTGATTTTTTTCCCAGTGCAGTTGAGTGTCCTGAAGAACATCTTTAGGGAAGATGTTAAAATTGTAAGTAAATTCATGCATACTCCAAGGATTATATCTGAGAACTTTTTTTTCACTCAAAGCAGGGATATGTTTTACCTGGTTGCGTTTCTCCTTGCATAGTGGTAAAGATTTTCTCTTGTAAATAGCAAAGCAGTGGAACATGCCTTTAATGATAAGCTTGTGCCTGGTCTCGTCAGATTTAATGGTCAGCACAAGAAATTGAAGTTATGTGTGTCCTTAAGTGATTTCTGGATCAAGACTTGTATGATGAGTCTCGCTAATCACTGACAGTGTACAGAAAAAATACTAAAACTGCTGTAAAAATTCTGCAGAAACCACTATACAGTTAATCTATGACCTTGAAGAGTTTAGCAACTAAGGAGCAGAGCTCTGTGGTGCCCTGAAAAGCTCAGGAAAGGAAATACCTAAGTTCATTAGCTAAAATTGATGTTGATAATTCTAATGCAATTAAAGTGAGTTGAATTGTTTCAATAATGCTAAATCTAGGCTAAAGCCCCCAGGCATGCTATACTCCCCACTTCTGTGCGTTCCTCAGCCACTTAACTCTTGTAGCAGCTACAACCCTCTTAACACAGTGAACAGTTTCAGCCAGAGTTAGAGGCACAAGGGAGGTATATTTTAAAATGTTTGCTGGGGTGCTGGTGCACCTGAATAGGGAACATACTGTGGAAATGTAGCTGGGAACACCCATACCTTCAAGCTGTGGACAGTTGATACTGAGAAACTTTGTCCAAAGTTGTCCGTGTCTTTTCCTTGTACTGAGATCAGAAGAGCCATTGCTGCTTTTCCTAAAATACAAGTAAACATGGAGCCATTTACTACTATCACATAACTCTGAACCAGAACTAGAGCTGTATGCCACTTATGGCTTTAAATTGGGTGTAAAAACCTGTTTTCCTGCCCCAGATTTGCTTAACATGATTCAGGTTTCCTGTTAAAAAGGCAACACAGCACGGAGCTAAGAGATACTGTGGGAGAAAAGCTGAAGTGCATAAATGGATGCAAAGAGTGGTTTACAAGTGAACCAGATTTGTTTGGCACTGTTTGATGGGAGATCTGCATTACTTGACCTGCTGAAATATGAAGGAAAAAAAAAGAAAAAGGAAAAGATGTAGGATCTGAGAAAAATCTAACCCCCTAAACAACTCTGTTATGGTAATCTTTACCAAACTATTTTTATATAAGGCCTCCTCCCACACAGACTTCTGTATTTATGTTATAGGAAATGCTGCAATCTCAAGTTGTCTCGGGAATAATTTTTATTCTAAACAAAGTAGATACATTCTGAGCCATCTATTTGTCTAATTTCTAAATCTGATTAGAATAAAGCTAATTAAAGTCTCTCTCTTCTGGGGTTTTCTGCTTACTTAATGAAAAGGAAAATATTGAAATGAGAGTTTGGGCTTCAAGGCTTTACCCTTTTACTGTATTTAAATTTCATTAAATTATGTAAAGCCCTTTAAAAACCTGGCAACAAATGTGCCGAATCATTTTGTGTGTGCACATTTTTCTGCAGACTCTTAGCTGTGTGAGGACTGTTTATACACAATCATTTAATTTGTTGTCTTTATGACCAGGGTATATCAAACTAACATGACATCTGCTAAACGGCTGCAGTTTGCTTTTCATACAAATACATTTTCTTCGGAAAACAAAACCCCACATTTCTGTTTGGTAAGCAGTGAAAAGTTCAAAACCAGCAAATAAATGAAGTTGTATGCTGACCAATGGTATTTTCCTTTAGAATTACTACTTCTTTTCTGTTAATTTCCTTAGACGACTTTTAGGTTTAAAACTTCCCATGTCTCTTGGCAACGTTAGAGGATGATAATGATGTAATTCCAACCTGTACTGCAAACGTATTTTACCTTGTGAAATGTACTGGTCAGTGCAAGAAGAGCTAGAGCAAAGAGATCACTGTTATATGGAAATTAAAAATACTATCAGTACATGAACTAAACACACAGCTTGGGCAAGAATTGTTCATTATAGAAATGGAATCTGACACCATTAAACTTTAACCAGTTGAACTTCTGGGATGTTTGATATGAGGGTAGCTACGAAAGTTTTAATCTGAGGCATAAATCCCTTTGAGAAGAAAGTCAATGGAGCACTGAGTTTGGAAATCTGTCTTTTCCCTTCTTTTCTGTCTATTTCTTTCTATCCTTTCTCCCAAATATACCTGAAGTGTTACTAATAAGCTGTCATGTGTACCAGATTCCAAAAATTCTCACCTATTTGTGGGCTATTTTAAATATCAGACACTCAAAATAAACTTTGCTGAATGACTTTGTCAAAAGTAGCAGTAGACATCTTTTAAAATCTAATCCTTACATGCCAGTTATGAAGCCAACTGAAATCAGCATTACTAAATGCAGTTTTATGAATCACTTAGCTAAATCAGAGGTTGAAATGCAAAATCTAAGGAAACCCTGTTGATAATCACACACCTGTCATAGCTGAAAGGAATTTCAAGCCTGTGAAAAAGTTAATGACTTGTACTGATTTTAAATATATACTTCATCTGCAAATACTTTGTTTTTCACGTAATTCCAGAATAATTCTGTGCAAATGGCTACTTTGCAGGCATTTTCTGTATAGTAGTTTGCTGTTATGAAAATAAATGGAAAGAGACTTGAACATGAGGATTTAGTGTAAATCATTTTTGAATATGAGACTGGGTTTGTATCACCACGGAATATTATAAGATACATGATCCACAGTGTGTCTGTGATTCTGATCCTTGGGTCAACATTTTGGCTGCCTTCTGATTCCTTGGACAAAACCCATGCAATATTATTATTACTGTGCATCATCTTTTAGAAAAAAACCCGACAGTATGTTCAAATAAGGAAAGAACTTTTGTTTTTATGTGGGGTTTTTTATTTTCTTTTTTTTGGTGACATTTAGGACTGTTTAGTTGTCTGACACAGGAAAGAAAAAATACCCAGTGATTCCTCCTCTCTGTAACATATCTGATATTTGTTTCTTATTTATAACATGGAAATTACGTGACTCTGAGTAAGCCCCTCTGTTGCTTGAGGTTCTAACATCCTCGTGCCAGCTCACTATTGATCAAGTTGAGCCAACAATTCGCAGTGTGTACGTTGGCATGACTTGTTTTGTGCAGCTAAGCATGCATATTCTGATGTTCAAGATTTACAAGTCTGTATGTACCATTATGTGAATCCATAACAGTGGAAGAATCTTAGAATGAAACCTGAATGTTACAGATAAGATAGTAAAAAACAATTTAATTGTAATTTTAAATCAATATTTTATTACAAAGATTAAGTGATAGCTAGGAAGTTCTACTTGAATTTATATTGGTTTTACCTATCATTTTAGAAATATTCTTTCCTAGTGACATTCATTATAAGCTAATAAATTTAGAGCCTATATATAATAAAACTTTAGTTTTCATAGGGGAGTTATTTGAAATTGCTGATGATAACAGGTGATGGCACTTAACATGCGGAAGAGAATGCACTGGTACAATGAGAGCGGCAGAAGTTGAATACGCAATGTTGTGTGGAGGAAAACGGTTCCTTTGGAGAATGGCTCACAAAACAGAATGGCTTAAATGATGGTACTAAACAAAAGATAAATGGGATAAACATTATTCCCTAAACATGCACTGCTTTGCGATCAGAGCTTTTGTTGCTGACCTTGCATTTGGTCTGTAAACTGTTCTCCTGGGTCTTCCTGTGCCTTGCTTGGAGGTGAATTGCTGTGAACTTAAGAAATGGTGGAGTATAGGCAGTTCTGTGACAGAGAAAGAAAAGCAAAGCACACAGAAAACGCGTAAGTGCTGTTGCAGTCAAATGTCTGTTTTCTTCACTGGTGGGTATGGAAAAAAAAATCCAAGTGAACCTGGCTGTCTTTTCTGCAGAGACTTATTATGTAGGTCATACTTGCATGAACTGGGGTTGTTCAGCCTGGAGAAGAGGAGGCTGAGGGGAGACCTTATCGCCCTCTACAACTGCCTGACAGGAGGCTGTAGTGAGGTGGGGGTTGGTTTCCTCTCCCTGTTATCGGGCGATAGGATGAGGGGAAATGGCCTCAAGTTGTGCCAGGGCAGGTTTAAGTTGGACATTAGGAAAAATTTCTTCACCACAAGGGTTGTCAAGCATTGGAACAGGCTGCCCAGGGAAGTGGTCGAATCCCCATTCCTGGAGGTACTTAAAAGACGGGTAGAGGAGGTGCTTAGGGACATGGTTTAGTGGTGGGATGGCAGGGTTGGGTTAACAGTGGGGCTTGATGATCTGAAAGGTCTTTCCCAACCTAAACAATTCTATGATCCTGTGATCTGTAGTTCTCATGAGCTGCTTTAGACCCAAAGATTATGAGAGCCTGTCCTTGCATGTCCAGACTTGGAGTTTGCGATCTGTAGCAAAAATGCTCTGAACTCCTTTCTGGAAAGAAAAACATTTGATCAGGTCTGTATGAATCAGAAGATACAAAACAAAGGATAGGTGTTTGACTAGGAGAAAAGGTTTGTAACAGTAATGGAATAGTAACGGTACTGAATAATAATAAATAGAGAAATCCAAAGGCTTCCATGACCTTGATGCTCTGTAATTACAGGGTGTGTATGTTGCCACTGCTTCCTGAGAGCTACCCCCTTGGCCTGCAAGGCTTCCTGCAGACAGGTATGCACCCTCAGCAGCTACACTGGAGGATTTGCAGAAAAGCAGTATGGCTTCCTACCTGCTTGGTTTTCTTCCAGAGAAAAACCCAAGGCATATGACATGGTTGTCTTTATGTTGGTTGAAGTATCTAGGCAGGGACAAGGACTGAGTGGGAGTCTGTGGTACATCATCCTGTAATGCATGTCCCAGAATATGTTTCCTCGTAATGTAGGCACAGGTGTGGGGGTCGGGGGTGGGTTCTGCTTTTGGTATCTGAGTCTAGGAAGTCTCTTTTTTTTTTTTTTTTTTTTCTCCAGTGCTAGAAGATGCAGTCTACCGCATTTATTACCTTGTATTCTCAAAAATGTGTTTTGTGCCTTACCCACAGATCTGGGATATTGGAACAGGTAACACAAGGATGAATTCAGGAAAGGTTTCTATAAAGGCATGAGGATTCTTTCCTTTAAGGACTCCACAGCAAATTCTTCAGGCACTTTCTTACATTTGTTTACTTGAAGTAGTGCTTGTGGTTTTTGGTAACATTTATTTCAACGCTGGAAGAATGTATTACCAGCTATAGCTGCTTGTAGAGATTGGCTCTGCCAGAGTGTGGGTGTGGTGGGGTGGGTAATGATTGAGGGTGGAGAGAGATTCAGACAACCAAAGAGCAATGGTATGCCAAACACCTTACGAATATGGTAGAAATAAGATTATCTCCTCTTTCAGAAACAGCATATTTGATATTTGTGTTCTTTCTCTTTACTCAGTCCCAGCATTTGGATAAGGATGTTATTGAGTGTTTTTTATTTTAGGAAAATAAAAGACCTTTCATCTCTGAATGATTCTGGGTTGTTGGATGGTAACAGGCTCAAATACAGATCCTCCTTTAGGTTAAATCCTCTCATAGCAGAGCTTGTATTTTTACCACATCAATTTAATTTGAACTACTTGCTGCCTGATTTCTTAACTTTGTCCCAAGAACCTCAATTTGGCTTCTTGATTAGAAGGCAGCATTAGAATCAAAGTAAATACAGGCTTGACAGCTACTGGTCTATAAGAAATTAGCCTTGACATTGTAACAGCATCAACAATTCTAAGAAGCCGTGCTATAAATATACAGTGATTTAATGCTATGTAAAAATTTTTACTTTACTTTTTTACAGAGTAGAAGTAGGATTTTACCAGTTCCAGATGAATTTATGTTTGTGGGGAAAGCAATAGAATACTTCATGCTACTGGAAAAGTGTCTACGTTACTTCTCATGTTTTTTTAGTTAAACATTTACTGGAAAACAGAAAAGAATCATGCAGATAAACTTGAAATTTGCCTCATTGACCTCAGACTTAATTTGATATATTCTACTTGTGTGTTGGTGAAAGCATCTATGTAATGCTTGTTCAAAGAGTGACAGTCAACTATTACTAGAGACTTAGGCAGTTAAAATTATAAAAAGATTCCTTTAGATGGGGTCATTACAGATGCCGTTTTTACTTGAGAGTGAATGCTTTGTTTATCCAGTCAGTGGATTTGAAGAGTCAGGGCCTATCTATTAAACTCTCTGGTATATCCTAGTGTGATACTGCAGTATCGTCTGAGGCAAAAAGAAATCTGGAATTACTGTTACAGATAACGAATAGAGGACAGTTGTAAGGTTTAAAGATTAACACAGTAGAAACTTGTATGGTATGAAGGTTGAAAGGGTGGGAAAGCAGAGTGGGCAGATAAGCTGTTATGCTCCTATTAACATAAACCTCTTAGAGCTAAAATATGAATTTCTGTGCATGTGGTATGTTATTGAAAAGGTGTATTTTCACCCATCTGAGCTTTAGGCTACCACTTTAGCCAGTATTGGCATCACTGGGAGTACATACTGAGCTGATGTGTGCAGATCTGAGAGTAATTGTTTATTAGTGAGGAAAGGGTATGGGAGGTGGGGAGAGGGTTAGACCCAAGGTACAAACAAAGAGGATGGTAAACTATTGTGTTAAGAATGGATCAGTCACTAAAATGCAGCTTAGTCAGAAGTCCCGAGTCCTCAAAAAATTGAGCATAAACAAAACTTTTTAAATGGGGGAAAAAAAAAAGGAGTATTTTTACCAGTCAAGCAGCAGAAGCTCAAATGGAAGGAGAAACTGTGCTTGGAATATTTACGGTCCAAACAAAGCAAAGAATATGGAAGAAATCTCAGATTTTCTTTAGACATCCAGTTCAGGTGTGTCTACTCAGGAGGCTTTGTAGGTTACAGTTTTCTTACATTCAAGTTGTCTTGATGATGCTGTCTCGCTATGACCGAGCATAACTTCTAATTTTAAGGTTTTCTGTACTACCTCTGTCTGGGAAATCACCTTAACAAACTTGAATGAATGAAATGCTCAGCAACAAATTACTTATGTACTTGATGTAGGTTAATGCACAGAGGCTGAGGCACAGGTAGTTCGACTGACTTGAACAAGATATACAGCCAGTGGGTTACACAGAAAGAGAACTCAGGATTTCCAGTTTTATGGGCGCATTGTTTAAATTGGTCATGGGATTTCTGAGAATTCATGTGTTCATGATCGATGGTTTTATTTTCCTATTGCTGCAGTTATTCACTGTAAAGGACAGTTTTCTATGCAGAACCATAAATCTCTGTTTGAAATGCAGAATTAGTATTTTCAACAACTGACCTTCACTGTGTTTTGTAGGTAGGGAAAGCACCAATCTATAAAAACTTTTATACTAATGGGCCTGGATCCTTAAAACAAAGCATCACTGTAAGTTAAGAACATTGGTCAAGCCTTTGCATCCCAGCGGATGCTCTGAGTTCGGTTCCCATGGTTACCCTGAAGGAAGTGCTTGTGTATCATCCAGCTCAGAGCAAGGTGAACCCCAGGAAGAGGCAAAAAGGGAATCACAGTGTTGGAAAGAGCCAGGTTGTAACAAGCATGATTGCTCTTAGGTTCGTAATGCCTGGAGATCTTCCAATGGTGCTGTTCCTCAGTGATACTGAACCAATTAATAAGTAAGATAATGATAAAGATTAAGCTGCCTCTCGGGACAGAGGACAGCTGATTTAAAAACTGTTGGAAACACCTTGTCATTTGCTATGATTCAGGAGATGTGAAATATTTTTCATCCATTACTCTCTGTATAGATTCACTATTTTACTTAACATACCAGATTGATGCCACTGTAAGTAAAATGGGAATTTGACTACAAAGCACAAACAGGGCTTCCTAACCCCCTTTCTATTTCTTTCCTAGGACAAAATTTATAGAACAAAAGGATGAAAGGCTATTAATTAAACTGCTAAAAATGCAAAATAGATGGATGAATATTAAGTCAAATGGCCAGTGGCCTTTTTTGTTGACAGCTGAACACCGATATGAAAGGGTGTCAGAGGAAGAGGTCAAGTTCACCAAGATAGTGATGACTGGGCTATCCTGAGAATACAGCTGATGCAGCTGAGCTTGACCTGATGAAACATGAGAACAACATTACCTTAAAGAAACTCAGATACCTCCCACACATACACCATTTCAATAAGCGAAGAAAAGTTTCCCCCAGCTCAGAAGCAGTGGAAGCATACACCTAAAGAGTACAGGCGCTTCACAGCCCCACTCTCAGAAAGATTTAGGCTTTCCCTCTGCCTTAACCCACATTCTAAAAATAATGCTAAAAAACTCTGCAGGGCCCTTGAGGCATGGCCCTGATGCAAACTTTCTCCCAGGACAGGTCCTTTTGCAGCCTGCTCTTTGCCTGGGCAGCTGCTTCCCAGCCCTACCGCACCTGCAGATCTATGCTTTTTCTTCTTCTCTTCCTTAACAGTAACCACAAATTTTCTGTTGAAAAAAAAGGGTTTGCAGCTCACAGTAGGTTTGGACAGCCCCTTGCTGGGGCTACTGCAGCTGGAGGTCTTGGCTTTCTCTTGCTGTCTATTGTAACCCTAACCCTAATATTTCTTTTAAACCACACAAAGTCCCCCAAACATTCCCCTGATGCAAAATTTCTCCCAGGCTATGTTTACCAATGTTTGTCTTAAACATGTAAGTATCTTTCACTCTTAAAGTTTTATCTTTACAACGTGATGTTCTTATTTTAATAGTAAGGTTTAAAAAAAAATTACATAGGCAGGATTACTTTTATAGTTGAAGTTGCCAGGGTATTCCTTTTAAACATTCAGCTAGCTGTTATCTTTTGAATTCAATTTTTAAAGACTTTTTTTTAATCACTGATTTTTTTTTAGAAGCTATCGTGAAAAACCTCATTTTTATAATTAAAAAGAGAGCAACTCTGGCAAGGAAATAATAAGGTATGATGTGGATAAAAATGTATTTAAAGTTAAGTCAGCTGTAACATTGAACATCAGTATTGTGGGGTACGAAACTGAAGTTTTCATCTTCCCAATTGCAGCAATATTATCTTTGTGGCTTTTGAATCTGGCACTAAATTTAGCTAGTATCAAAGTACTTTACCTCCCCCTCCCCGCTTGCCTTTGACAAATATCATAGGATCATCATTTCTGCATCCAAAATGAAAAGACTCAAATTTTTACAGTTCTGCATTTCCGTTACAATTTCTTCATCTGTACTGGCTTGTTATTTTAACTTTGCTTCTGAATTTTACATAGTATATGATTTTGTGGTTTGATAAAATGAAAATTTCTTAAGACTATGCATGCTGTAACCTTAAATACTTTCTAAAGGGTTGGCAGGAGGGGAAGGGAGAGAAAGATTAAATTTGGGTTTTTTAAAGGAAGTAGCCAAAATCCCACATGTAGGATAGTGACTTTAACTCACTTATAGTAAATATTTTTTATGTAGAATTAATTTATTTTCAGATATTCTCAGACATGTGAGAGAGCTTTCATTATCTCTCTGTGATGTGCCAAACTGGGTTTTTTTATGAATATGTCTCGAGTACCACCATGGGAGAGGAAGGAGCTGATTCTAAAATGAAAGTAAAACAAATAATGAACCTTTGGGAATGATACAGACTTCATCCAAATGCAGCTCTAGTACATAATAGTTGCAAAGTTTTTTGCTGAATTTGATCATGTTCCCACTGGCTTAGGGTAAGGGATGGTTTTCTAAGTGCTTACTACATAACTATGCTTCTCATAGTAAACACATCTTGACAGGATCCTGAACTTTTAGGTGGCAGGATAAAGTGAATCCCACCCTGGGTGGGAAGCCTCCAGTGAATGCCGTCATGAAATGAGTATGCAGTACCTGTCTTCCTAACAAGCATGTGCTTAGGGTATGTTCAGTACGAAAAGTGGAAAAATTTCTACTAAAATTGGGGTTTTCTTTCATGTCAGTTCTCACTCGGTCACAGGAATTTATGTCTAGGTCCACGAAGGCATTCGGTAGCTGTGTATTATTTCAGTTACCAGTACTTGTAGGCTGACAGCAAAATGTACACACAACAGATGTGCAACTGCACGACAGAGTCCCCTTAAATCCCAAATGATTGTTGTGCTAGTAAATTATGCAAATTGATTTCTGAATCCAAAATTATGTATGGCAGGAAAATAAGCCACTCAGGTTTTAATTCTTACTGTCAGTTAATCCTATAGTGCTTTCAAGTTTCTGCTGTTTTCATTGTTTTCATGATACGGTTACAATCTCGTATTTCTAGACTCAAATACAGGACAAAAATATAAGACCAGAAAAGCAAGCAAAAACGCCATTTCTTCAGAGGTGTGATGATGTATTTTGTCTCATGTAGCTCTACGAGGGTTGGCTTCTGTTATTGTCTTTGTATGTTAGCATTCTAATATTTCAAACAAATGAACATTCACACATAAACTCATGTTACAAGATTAAAAGAAAGTAATACCAAAGGATTGGGGTATTAGTGACTTGAGGATCCTGTGGAACTGCCCTTATCCCAAAATACTGGTGAAGTAAGATTGATAGCTGCTTCTCCACTTAGAATTTGTAGGTAGTTCTTTAGGTCTATATTCATTGGCAAAATAGCATGTTAAAATGTTTGTATCCATTTTCAGATTTTGATGTGACTTTCTTTTCCCTATACAGTCAGGTAATAGAAGCTATAATTTATGAGATCTCTAATAGCAAAGAGAACGGTGTGGCAGAATCACAGAATGGCAGGGGTTGGAAGGGACCTCAGGAGATCGTCTAGTCCAACCCCCCTGCTAAAGCAGGTTCTCCTAGAGCATGTTACACAGGGCTTCGTCTAGGCAGGCTTTGAATACCTCCAGAGACGGAGACTCCACAGCCCCCCTGGGCAGCCTATTCCAGTGCTCTGTCACCCTCAGAGTAAAGAAGTTTTTCCTCATATTCAACTGAAACCTCTTGTGTTTCAGTTTGTGTCCATTGCCCCTTGTCCTGTCGCTGAGCACCACTGCAAAGAGTCTGGCTCCGTCCTCATG
>BOSO01015633.1:51524-61588 GCA_018403395.1 Gorsachius goisagi | reverse complement strand
CTCACCAGGGCAGAGTAGAGGGGGAGGAGAACCTCCCTCGACCTGCTGGCCACACTCCTCTTAATGCACCCCAGGATACCATTGGCCTTCTTGGCAACAAGGGCACCCTGCTGGCTCATGGTCAGCTTGTCATCCACCAGGATTCTCAGGTCCCTCTCAGCAGAGCTGCTTTCCAGCAGGTCAGCCCCGACGCCTTGGGCCTTCAAACAGCTCCGTTTGCCCCTCCACCGCTTATTCTCCGGGTTAGCCTTGCTTCAGAAAATGACTCTATTTACCACCTGGTTTTTCTCATCGCCACCGGTAGCAGCCGAGCAATACCTGGGGTAGCGATGGGGGGCTGGAAAGGGAAGAACTGGGACGGGACCATCACAGAGGTGCCAGCTCTCCCCATGGTGTCCCCTTGCTGCCCACCCTGGGGGGAGCTGGGTTACAGCCCTGCAGGCAGGGGAGGGTTAAGGGTCCCTCCCTCGCTCAGGGTGCTATAAAAGGGTGGGAAAGGGAGGAAGAGGGTTTGCAACTCCTTTCTTTTTTTGGGGAGGGAGGAGGCCAAAGGCAGGTGCTACTTGTGGGCAGCGCAGGGCTGGGGCAGCCCCAGCTGGGCAGGGCTGCCTGCCCCCCGCCTCCCCCCCCCGCTTCTGCCCCACGCCTTCCCCCCCCCCCCCGCCCCACACCTTTCCCCCCCAGCCCCACAGCTTCCCCCCCAGCCCCATGCTGCGGAGGAGCTGCAATGCTGCTGGAGGCATCCTGGTGCCTCGGGTCCAGAGACACCGCTGTCCCCACGCTCTGAGGTACGTGGTATGTGTCTGTCTCCAGAAATGTGGAAATTTCAGAGCACCAGGGGGTCATGCCTACTTCTTGGCTCTGGTGGGAGCCGCCTTCGCTCTTCTTGGCTGCTGAAATTGTCCTTGAGCGTGTGCTGGGCCCAAGCCAGGCTGCCGGTGGATAAGAGCAGGGCTGATTTGGGAACAGGGATGGTTTGGTGGGAGCAGCGTCCTCCCCTCTGTCATGGGGCGGGCAGGGGGGCTTGAATGGCAGGAGGTGTTTGTGAGCTGCCGGCAACACCTAGCACGGTTGGAGCTGGCTGTAGCGGATGGAAAAAGGAGCGGCAGCCTATGCAAATGTGGATAATAACTGGAGAAATGTGCCCAGCATCCTTGAAGCTTTGGGAGGGGGAAAGCCCTTCCCCGCTCTCTGGGGCCAGTGAGCAGGGCTGGGATCCCCTCCCTTGGCAGGCAGGGGCTGGGGCACCCCAAGGGACGTGCACCCCTGGGGCTGGCAAGATGCACTCCTGCTTGAGGCTTGGGCACTGCTGCCCTATCCTGCCCCGCACACGGGAAAAAGCAAACACGTGCAGAAATAAAACCACTTTGCTCTACCTCTCGGCCCACGCTATAAATAAAGCCACATTCCACAGCCAGGGATAAAATGCTGGGATAAAGCACAAGGGCTGGGGAAGTGGGTGCAGCTCCCTGGACAGGGTGGGCGGGCAGGGACACGGTGGCTGGCAGGGCTCGCCCGAGCTGTCACCCCTCGAGGTGACCTTGTGCGTTCCCCTCCCGGGGACCCCTGCTTTTCAGCTAGCCAGTGGTCCATGGCACCTTGCCTAGCAATTTCCAATGATTAAAGGAAACCACAGGGCCAGTCTCTATAATAGCTGCTGAATTATCAGTTTTGCCATAAACCATTATTCATTATCTGTGTTTCGCTGGATAACCTGGACCTTGTTGAAAAAGTGCTATTTCTTCTGCAGTCAGCTGTATTTTAATAAGTTACATTACGGGTAAAACATCCCCAGAGAAAATCCAAGCATCGTTCCATTTATCAGCCATGCAAAGTTCAGAATAAAAATATTCCAAGGTGAAGTAATGTAGTGTGACATTGTGCAAGTTAATTTATAAAAGAATTAACTGTGTTTAGAACAGTAGGAGAGAGGAAGAAACTGCTTCCTCCGCCAGCCAGCTTTGGAGCAGCCCTAAAATCAAATGTACTGGCAGAAAAACATTTCTTCCTTAAAGGATGAGATTTTTTTTTTTTTTTCTTTTACAAGTTCAGGTGCTAAATGAGTACAATACAGTGAGTATAACCAGAGCTGAAGTGGAGTTGCAGGTCAAGCCAGGAAACTTTTTGGAGTTGGGTAATTGCCATCAGCACTGCTACACTGCCAAGTATCCCTGCAACTGTTAATTAATTAATGTTAATGAGAGCTCTGGGTTGACAGAGGCTATCAAAGGTGTGCCTGTGCTATGGCATCCCTGTGGGGTGCCCCAGGAGCCTCCGAGCAGCCCCAGGGGCAGGAGGGCTCGCCAGCACCGGGTGTCTTGGGGCTTCAGGCTTCTTCCAACCAAAGCTTGCAGCTATTTGGCTGTCATCAGCATCAAGGTGCTCTGAGGTCCCTGAGCGGGGAGGGGACGTGAGCACTGCTGTGTGTCCTCTGCTGGCGAAGGGTGCTGCAAGCTCTGGGTGCCAGCTGTAAAAGGCCTGGAATGCTATTATCCTGGGAGAGTGCCATGCCGTTTTCTGTGGCTGCGCTTCCCTGGGTGCCTTCAGGACAAGGGATCTCTTCTGGGCAAGTCACGGCACCTCCTCGGGCTCCTGGTGGTCCTCCCTGGTGCAGGTCCAGCTCCTGCTGCATGCAGCCGGAGATGCGGATGCATCCCGAGGGGAATCTGCAATGCCCGTGTGGGGACATGCACCACGCCAGGCTCTGCAGCATCTGCCTTTGCAGGCAGTGCCCCCCTGTGCTTTGGGTCTGGCCCCTGGCTGCAGTGATGCACGGATCCTGCACGGATCCTGCACACCTGAGCTGCCGCTGGCAACGACTGATGGAGCCGGGAGAGACCTTCTGGGGCTTTTATGCCAATGAATGTTTGCAAATAATTTCTTCCCGCTTATCTGGCAGCTTTTGCCGCTGCTTTGCAAAAGCAGTGAGGAGTCTCTATTTAGGAGCTATTTTTCAATATAATGATTTATAATAGATCAAGAAAATTAAACTGCTGGAGGAAGAGAGGACCAGTTTGGGCGCTCGGATGGCCTAATGAAGTCCCATCGAAGTTCCCGTTTGTTGTCAGCTATTAATTCTCTCTCCGATTCAGTCCCCAAATTACTTTCCCTAGAACTGAATCTAAATATGAAAATCAATTAAGAAGGGAACGAAGTAGCTACATCTGGGAGAGGGGAGAGGAGGCAAATATAATGACAAATCACCCGGTTCCTTTTGAGCATGCAAATTAACATTTAGAGTGTATTTTGAGGAAGGGGAGCTTGGAAATGCTGCTTCACAGAAATGCTAGATCAATTTTCCAAGCCTGAGTGCTAGAGATTCTTCAAAGTTACTGAGGGCTCTGTCTCTGGATAAAAATATAAAAAAGACAAGAAATCAATGCTGATAATTAATTTAACAGAATCTATTCGTTCTTTCTCCTTCCAGTCAATGCAAAGAGGGAATCATACAGTAGCTGAATTTTACATTTCCACAGAGATTGTGCTGGGACAAAATGAATAAACGATCATAAATTACTTCAAAAGCTCCACTACGTTGTTGGAGTGGGGCTTTTTAATTAACTGGAGGAATTTGTCATCACTTTCTCCCACCGCCCTGGCAAGGGAAAGCGATTCCATCCGATGTGCTTGGGCAGCCCAGCCCTTCTGAGGTGATGCAAGCACAGGCCAGAATTTGGAAGGGCTTTAACCTGGAAACCATCGGTGCCTCTTCTCCGGCTCCTTCTTTAGGGAGACGTTTTTAAAGCACCGGTTTCACCCGGTGCCTGGTTTGCCTTGCAGCCGGTGCATTGCAAAGCCCAGCGTCTGTCCCAGGAGCTCACACCCCAGCCTGTGTGTCCTGCATATAGGACCCGGGTGGGGTTTTGTAGGGTTTCTCAACTGGGGATGGGCTTTTTAGCAGGGCCTGTGGGGATGGGACAAGGGCTCATGGTTTTATACTAAAAGAGGGGAGATTCAGACCAGGTAGAAGGAAGACATTGGTTACGTGGAGGGTGGTGAACACTGGCATGGGTTGCCCAGAGAGGGGGTGGATGCCCCATCCCAGGGAACATCCCAGGTCAGGTTGGACGGGGCTCTGAGCAGCCCCATCTGGTTGGAGATGTCCCTGCTCCCTGCAGGGGGCTTGGACTGGTCCCTCCCAACCCAACCCGTTCTGTGATTTTATAAGTAGTTTGGGGTTTTGCAGGGTTAGTACAGAGCTGAGGGGGTTCGCAGAGTTAATACAGAGCTGCGGGGGTTCACAGGGTTACTGCACAGTGCTGGGCTCAGACCCTGGAGCAGAGGCGAGCGGGCAGAGCAGCAGCACAACCTTTGCTCTTTGGCAGAGAGGAGCTGGCTTTTAATAATTCAAAACTCACCTTCTCTCCCATTAGAAACAAATGGGAAGCGGATGGATTTTGGTAATGAATCCCCAGTAGGGTACTTAGGTTTAAAGCAAAACCTGTCCAGTTAAATGTATCCTGTGGAAATGGATTTGATTGCTCTAATCTTCCAACTTCAATTTGGTGGCAGTGTTAGCGCATCGCCAGACAGAAGGGCTGTGCAAAGAATGTGAAAGATAGAAAATAAGAAAGAAAAATCATCTCAGGCAGGATTCTCCTTTGGTCTCGGCTTCAACAGCGAGGTGGCAGCTGGAGGACGAGAGGAGCCGGGGACCCGTGGCTGCGGCATCCGCTGGATCTGCCCGGCTGCCCTCCTCCCGCCGAGCAGGGCTTGCCGGCAGCCTGCGCTCCGAGAAAGGAAAAGGAGATCTGGACTGATTTTCCAGACCTATTTAGTGTCTCATTTGCTATAGGGTGAGAGGAGGGATGTGTCCCTGCAATGCAGAGATGGAGGGAAGCCCAGGGTGCTCATGGCTGCGTAAGAACCGGGGCTGGTGAGAGGAGTTTGCTGCTGGTGTTGCGGGCATTTGGCCCCTTGCTCCATCTGCAAATTGCTCTCAAACTGATTAATTTCCACAAAAATACCTTATATTTCTTGATTAATGCCTGAGGAACTCGGCCAAGGGCAGTGGGTTTCGTGGCCCATCCCAGGCAGGGCCTTCCCCAGGAACCCTGAAGGCTGACATCCCCGGGACGCTGCCCCCCCCCCCATAAATCCTAGGGTTTGCTCAACCTCTGAGGGGCAGAAGCATGGGATTTTGCTCAGGTACAAACAAAACTTGTGGTTTTCATATTATTTGTGTACAAAACCAGGGATTTTCCCCCCAGGGTGAAATCCTTTACTTCTCATTGCAGCTTAGGGATGTGGGGTTGTGCTTCTGGATCCCGGCTCGCTGGTTACCTTGATAACATCAGGGAAGAATTAGTACATAATATCAGAATCTAAAGCATCTGGATCCAAGTCCAGAGGATGCCACTTGAAAACACACAAACCCTTCTAAGTCCTCCCAAACCAGTGCTTGGAGGAGCTCCCTTTTTAGCCTCAATGGCTGAGTGAGGAGCGGCTGCCGTCTGCCCCACGTGCTCACAAATTCCCATCTTTCGTTAGGATCTGACCCCTGGGATCAGACCCAGATGCTCTGCACCAAGCTGGTGGGGAAAAAAAAAAAAAATGCTGTGCCAGGCAGCTGAATCTGCTCGGTATTGAAAAGGAGAAAAAAATTCACCCAGCGCTTTCAAGTAGGGGATGGTGTCTGGAACAGGAAGGGCAGCTGAGGAAAGGCTGCATTTTTTATCCTTGTCGTGTCTTTTATTAGCAAAGTTATATTATGGGTATTTCTATCTTTCTGCTTTCTCATTGCTTTTCCTTAGGAGCGGCCGGGCTGTTCCCTGCCAGCCGGGTAAGGAAGGTGCAGGGTGCAAGCCCTGTTAATTAGAGCTGGAGGACGGGCACTGAGATCTCGCCTAACCAGCCTCAGTGCTCTATCATCCCAGAACAACCCACCATCCCCAGTTCAGCAGGAGCCCAGGCCTCCCTGGGACGGGCTCAGGTGCCCTCTGATCCCCGGTCACTTGGTGGAAGCCCACACGAGCTCCAGGGCTACGTTTTGCAGCAGCAGCCCAGCATCACTCGGAGCCTTGCACAGGCTTTTTTTTTTTTTTTTTCTTCCCCCTCATTAACAAATAAATCTCTTGGCAGATGAGGTTTATGTGATGGATATTGGCCATGATCCGAGTAGGGCAGCCGATCATGTTCAATTATTTTATTAGCAAGACAAGGCTCATTGCTGTGACTCCACGCACCGGCTCCGGGCTGGATGCTGCAGGTCAGCGCTGCCGGCGGGGTCGGATGCTGCTCTCTCGGCTGGAGCAGACGGTGTGGTCCTGTGCCCCCTCCCTAGGGCTTCTGAACTGCATCTGCCCTCGCCACTGGCCTGGGCCACGTGGCAGCTGCTTAAATCGAAGGAATTTCTATTTTCTCTATGTTAAACAAAAAAGAGGTGTATCAAAACAGAGGATGAACAAGGGTTAAATACTTTTTTGGACAGTTCTGTTGCTGTGTCTGTCTTTGGAGTTTTTGTTGAGTTCCTGCCCCCAGTTTTATTAGCATCAAACCCCAGCACGTTTGTCACGGGGAAGGAGAACATCAGCTGACGTTTTTAGGCCAGGGCCAGATACATCACTTGTCAGGCAGCTCTGCAGCCGCCTCCGTTCGTTTGATGGGGAAGATGGAGGGGACGTTCCCAGCCCAGGTCTGCCTGGCCCTGTGGCCAGCATGGAACAAGCCGGTCCCACACTGCCTGCCACGTTCCCCATCCCATCTGCCACCGTCCTTTTGTCCTGTTTGTGTTTAAGTGCATCTTGCCCGGATAAACCCCTCAGCCAGAGCCCGCAGGAGCCATTGCAGCAGTTACTGAGCATGATTTTCTCCCTCCTGGGGGGGATGTTCTCCATCCCTTGGGGGATGCTGCTGGACTCTGCAGGGGCAAGGCATATGCGGAGGAGCTCAGAGGCTTTGCATGCTCTCTGCAGCCCCAGCAGGGATGGAAACACGTGTCTGAAGGTAAAGTGAGCTCCTGCTTTGCTTTCTTTGCATGCAAAGCCAAGGCAAAGATGAAACCCATGCAAGGCTGTGTCACTGGGGCTGGCGGGACCCCCTGCGACACTGCGCAGGAGGAGGCAGGCCGCCCCCTACCAGCCCTGGTTTGTCCTTTTTTTCCTGCACCATCCATCCCGGAGGGCTCATACAAAGGGATTTTGGTCTATTGCCACCCTCGAATAAACCCCAGATACCGCTGAGCCTCCTCAGAGGCTTTGCTACCCCTGTCCTCCAGCCGAGGAGAGGAAAAACACTTACCAGCTGCATGGACCCAAGCAGGGAAGGGAGCACACACAGTCCTTAGTAGCGCCCAGAGGGGAAGTCAGAGATGAAACACCCTGTTAACAGCCCAAGTGTTACATGCCAGGCAGCGCAGCACCCTGAAAGCTGGAGAATTTAATCAAAAAGCTGTTGTCAGGCTGAATAGCATCAATGGGAGAGGCACCCGGGCTTGGCGTCTCGGTGGTGGCAGCGAAGCCTTTCCAGCTGCTGTGGTCTTAATTGGTATTTTGGCAGGTCGGTCCCCACTGATTTTGGGGTTGGCGCAGGGATGTTTTACCCCAGGGTGAAGCAAGCCCGGCAGCTGGGCTGGGTCAGCTTCTTTCTTGTGCCACAGAAGGTGGCAGCTCTGGGATGTGTCCCCAAGTGTGTGACATGCCCACCCTCTGCGGTGGCAGTGTGGAGGGGGCGAGTGTTATTTGCCCACAAGAAAGCAGCTGTTTGGAAAATAAGAAATGTGGAAAGGCTTGGTAAGAGGTCAGCCATGGGGTGAATCCCTGGTGGGAATCCCTCTGCTAGAGCCCTGGGGTGATGCTCCTGCTGCAACCAGCCAGCCTCTGGCCTGGACCTGGGGCGATCCCAGGCTGGAGCCACCCGTGCTCCCTTCCCTGCGTGTTATCCGCAGTGATCACAGCGCTTTTTGCTGCCGGTGAAGATGCTCTAAGGGGGATCTGCCCCTCCCCTTTGCTCCACCACCCTCGCCCTCTGCCAGCCTGCGCACACTGGGGTTGAAATTGCTCATCCCTCCCCTCATCTCCAGGCTCCGTAAGAGGAAAATTGCTTGATAGCTTTGCCCTCAACACTAATAGCACAAGAGGTTTTATTTGCCATCAGGACGTGGGATCGGGGTCGGGAGTGCTGACCTGTGTGGATCATTACCTGTGCATAAAGATGCCATGTGCATGACCCTTCTGGCAAGTGAGGCTCAGCATCTCCCTCCTTTTCTGCTTCATTTGATGGTTGCTCTTGGCTCTTCTACTGTCTGATGTCCCCTTATGGCCAGGAAAACCAGCAGTGCTCCCCTCGCCAGCCACCAAGATGCTGTGGGGCATTTGGGCAGTGCCAGCATCCAGCCCAGACTGCGCTGTAGGGCTTTTTACCTGCCACAGAAACCTTTTGCAGGGGTTTTTCTCTGGTACAGCCAGCTCTTGGCCCACTGCCCTCCTTTTCAGGGCCTGAGGGGCTCTCAGCAGCAGGAGGGATGTGGAGCAGGGGGCAGAGGGAAGAGCAGGAGTGTCCGGGGGGGGGTTATGGGCAGGGCCTGTGCCGGCTGCCTAATCCAGAGCAAATGCTTGAGGTGGCTGGTACTTACTTGTGCCTTTTTTCAAATGTGTTGGCCCCGGCTGTCTTTGAATGTCTCCTTTGGACGGGTGTTCAGGAGAACATGGGCAAACAGGGGTGTTAAAGAGCAGCACCAAAAGCAGCTGGAATAGCCCTTTGGGAAAGGGACTGGGGGACCCGGGATGTCGTGGGGGACAGCAGGCTGCAGCCTTTGCATCCAGGGCTGTGAAGCCAAAGTGAGGAGGGGCTGTGGGTATCCCGTGTCCTCAGGCAAGTCCCCTCTCTGTCGCCCTTCTCTGCCACGAGCCGTTATATTCACGCCTATGTACAGAGCGGGACTTCATTCCCCCAGTGCCTGGGTGTAGCAGGGTCCTTGTATGACCACTGAGCAACCCAGGGTGCTCCCCAAGCAGCCAGGCAAGGAGGAATAACCTCTCAGCCACCGAAACCTCCCCAAAAGAGTTCCACAAGCACCAAAATATATGAGATTTGTCCAGTTAATAATTGCACGTAGCAATTGTATTTGCTCAGCTGGGCCAGCATTCCCAGTACCTTGCTGATTCAGAGGCTTTGCGGTGTGCGCAGGCAAACGGCCGCCGCTGCTGGGTAGGCTGCTCGTTCACGTGGGGTATGAAATCTGCAGCCCCATCAGTGCAAACCCTGCCGTGGGTGATGCTCTCTGGTGAGGTGCCCCTGCTCTATGCCTGGCAGCTGGGATGGGAGCCAGGATGCCTAGGGTCCCCCCGAGACCCCCCAAAAGGGGCCACCTCCCCAGAGCTCAGGCCTGAAGGTATAAAAGCCCACCCTGGTGTGCGTGAGCTCCTTCTCCTCCCTTGGGAAGAGCTGTCTTGCAGGGGATGAGCAACAAGGCGCTGCTCAGCCAGGATGCTCAGGTATGTCGATGCCTTCCTCCTCTCCCTGTCCCACTGCAACCCACCCCTTCTGCCCCCCAAAACTGCTCAGTTTTGGCCAGAGATCCTCATTTGGTAGCAGGGGGCTGACTATCAGCAGGGCTAAGGTTCCCATTTAGGGTGCGGGGTCTGGCTCCATGGTGACGCTGGATCCTGCTGGCGGGGAACTGGAGACCCTTGGCACTACAGATTTACTGGTGCTGATGGGGTTCAAAGCTCCACTTAATGCTTCTAACTTTATCAAAACCCCTCCCAGGGAACCCATAAAAATCCCAGCTAAAGCAGCCCCAGTTGGCGTCCAGCATTTTACTGCCTGCACACGAGCAGAACAGAAATGCAGCATCTGTCAATGCGCTGCCGAACATCTGCTTCCAGCCCGGCCCGGCTGATAGAAAAACCCTGGGAATCACCGGACCCCGCTCAGATCCAGCACCCGGCCTCCGCCCGAGCTCAGCTGCTATTCTGGCTATTGGTCCTGCCTTCCGTCTTGGGTTTAACTCGGCACATGCTGCAGGCTGTGATGCTGGGACCCCCTCCAAGCATGTCTGTAGAGATGGGGGGATGTCCTGCATCTCAGCCAGAAATTCCTCTTTCTCCCACTATAAATAGTAT